>JAHIAM010003964.1:0-33375 GCA_021605205.1 Aegilops longissima | reverse complement strand
TTTGGTATTTTTTATATAGATGCAAAGTAAAAAGTAAAAGGCAAAGCAAAAACAAAGGTATTAAAGTGATGGAGATTGATATGATGAGAATAGACCGGGGCCATAGGTTTCACTAGTGGCTTCTCTCAAGAGCATAAGTATTCTACGGTGGTGAACAAATTATCTTGAGCAATTGATGAATTGAGCATAGTTATGAGTATATCTAGGTATGATCATGTATATAGGCATCACGTCGAGACAAGTAGACCAAACGATTCTGCATCTACTACTATTACTCCACTCATCGACATCTATCCAAGATGCATCTAGAGTATTAAGTTAAAAACAGAGTAACGCCTTAAGCAAGATGACATGATGTAGAGGGATAAATTCATGCAATATGATAAAAACCCCATCTTGTTATCCTCGATGGCAACAATACAATACGTGCCTTGCTGCCCCTTCTATCACTGGGAAAGGACATCGCAAGATTGAAGCCAAAGCTAAGCTTCTCCCATTGCAAGAACTACCAATTTAGTTGGCCAAACCAAACGGATAATTCAAGAGACTTGCAAAGATAACCAATCATACATAAAAGAATTCAGAGAAGATTCAAATATTATTCATAGATAAGCTGGATCATAAACCCACAATTCATCGGTCTCAACAAACACACCGCAAAAAGAAGATTACATCGAATAGATCTCCACGAGAGGGGGAGAACATTGTATTGAGATCCAAAAGAGAGAAGAAGCCATCTAGCTACTAGCTATGGACCCAAGGTCTAAGTAAACTACTCACACTTCACCTGAGGGGCTATTGTGATGATGTAGAAGCCTCCGTGGTGGATGCCCTCCGGGAGCTCAAACAGGCCCCAAGATGGGATCTCGTGGATACAGTGAAGGCTGTGGAATTAGGTTTTGGCCCTGTTCGACTGCTTGGGGGTACGAGGTATATATAGGAGGAAGGAGCACGGTGGAGCAACAGGGGCCCACGAGGCGGGGGCGCCTAGGGGGGCCCCCACCCTCGTGACGCCTCTCCTTTGGCGAGGGTCCAAGTCTCCGGATCACGCTCGTGAGAAAATCACGCTTCAAAGGTTTCATTCTTGGACCTGCTTGATATTCCGCTTTGAAACACTGAAATAGGCAAAAACAACAATTTCGGGTGGCCTCCTTAATAGGTTAGTCCCAAAATAATATAAAGTGGAAAATAAAGCCCAATATAGTCCAAAACAGTAGATAAAGTAGCATGGAGCAATCAAAATTATAGATACGTTGGAGACGATCACGCCGCTCGGCGCCCGCTGCGTTCTCGGATCGCCGCCGCTGTCTTCTCTCCGCTCGCCTGCTTGCTACATTACCCCGCCCTGTCGCCATTGCCATCGCCGCTGCTCGCCGCAAGCACCACCTCTCGCTTCCTGCTTGTGGAAGGCTGCGACGGGCGCCTGCAAGCGCCCCGCCCCTGCAGCTCCTTCCCTGCAGCGCCGCACTGCTGCTTCTCCTCCTGCTCCGTCTGGTCAGCTCACGCCTCGCGCCCAAGGCCAGGGTGCTCCTCGATTGCCACGCCGAGCCCGCATGGCTGCAGGCTCGCCTCCTCATCCGCCTCCGCTCCACGGCTCCTGCTCACCTCGCGCGCGCTCTTGCTCAGCCTCGCCACTGCTAGCTAATCGACGCCGTGCAAGGCCCCCGCCACGCACCTCGGCCTGAGTAGCCCGCCCGCTAGCCCCCGATTATGACAATGGGGCCCCATGCCCTAACGCTTTTAAAATAAATAAATAAATAAGTAATAACTAAATTAATTAACCTAATTAACTCGCTTTAATTAACCTATTATTAATTAACCTAATTAACTATTGTTAATTAGCTAAATACCAATGACATGATGGACCCACATCGTCACTTGACCACCAACGCCATGTTGATCGTCAAGCTATGCTCGACGCATAATGATGTCAGATACACTATTCTGGATAATGTTGAATTAAAATAATTAAATAAATTCTAAAAATGATTAAATCTTTAAAATTAATATAAAATAAACCGAGTTCTGGATGGAAAAACTTTGTACATGAAAGTTTCTAACGACAGACGATTCCGATGCGAGCCCGCTTATTTCCCCCGCTTTGCCACAAATATAATGTCAACTACATGATCATGCAAAGCAATATGACAATGATGGAGCGTGTCATAACAAATGGAACGGTGGTAAGCTGCATGGCAATATATCTTGAATGGCTATGGAGATGCCATGATATGTAGGTATGGTGGATGTTTTGAGGAAGGTATATGGGTGTATGATACCGTGAAAGGTGCGCTGTATTAGAGAGGCCAGCAATGGTGGAAGGGTGAGAGTGCATATAATCCATGGACTCAACATTAGTCATAAAGAACTCACATACTTATTGCAAAATCTATTAGTTAGCTTAAATGAAGTACTACGCATGCTCCTAGGGGGATAGATTGGTAGGAAAAGACCATCGCCATCCCACCGCCACCATAAGGAAGACAATCAATAAATAAATCATGTCTGACTTCATCACATAACGGTTCACCATAATGCATGCTACGGAATCACAAACTTTAGAACAAGTATATCTCAAATTCACAACTACTCAACTAGCATGAATCTAATATCACCATCTTCATATCTCAAAACAATCATAAGGAATCAAACTTCTCATAGTATTCAATGCACTTTTTATGAAAAATTTTATTATATCCTCTTGGATGCCCATCATATTAGGGACTAAATTCATAACCTAAGAAAATTACCATATTGTTTAGGACTCTCAAAATAATATAAGTGAAGCATGAGAGTCGGGGAAGCTGATCCACCCATTTAACACCTATGGGACCGGCGGACCGAGCCCCTTTCTTTGCTCAAGCGGAGATCGCATATAAGAGCAGATCGAGGCGGTTAGCACGAAGTACCCAGCACTGGAGCTCTCCAGAGATAACACTCCTACCGCTGCATGTCTAAGTGTATTGAGTTCTTGCTAGGGAGCTACTGAGTGCTACAGACACACCACCAGAACGAGACCTAGCGCGGGTGTTTTCTCTCTTGAACCTTTTGAACTCTCCCCCACGGCGCATGGGCCTCCTTTTATATGCTCAAGGGTCTCCGGCAGTGGCAACGTAGACAAGGGTAAAATGGAAAAGGATTGCGGTTGGTACAAACACCGTGACAAAGGTATCATACCTAACCCCGACGAGGGGACAAAGGCATTAAATGCCCATCTACGCCGCCCAAACAAAGGCAAACAAGGATCACGGACGCCACCGCCACGATGGCAATCTTGTCATTGCCACATCACTGCCCCCGGTCAAGACAACCTCTTGCCACGCCAAGACTTGGAAAGGTCCTGTGATCTACATCGCTGGTGGATGCCGGAGCGCAGAATGAGTGGTAGTCTGCCAAGAAGCCTTTGTCATGTTGTTGCCATGTCGCGGTCCTAAGCTTGTCACCATCATTCTCCCGCAAGCCTTCTCGGGCCTTGTCTCCTAGGTGCCTGTAGGCCTTCCGCAAGCTCCTCTTGCCGGGCCTTGTCTCCTTGGCTTGAATACTTTGTTCTTGAATGGTCCAAAGGAACCACGGAGGACCTTTATGTCACTCAAGAAGCCTTGCATGGTGTCAGAATCGCCTGCGGCACAAGTTTCGGGATACTAGGTACCCCTACCTAGTACACCGGTCAGAGCCTCGGCTCGGCCACACACGCGTCGAGCGCCATGGGCAGGCCCAAACAGGCACGGCACGCAGCGGCCCGGTTACCAGAATCACTCCGGATTCCACGCCCCATTTAACAAAGACGCTACGAACGCGCGCTGGGGAGATCGTGGGTGGTTTCTTTATTCGAAGGGCTAACGTCCTGCCCCTCCCTTTATAAAGTGGGAACAAGGCAGTTCGCCTATCTCGCCATTGCTTGTCCGCCTCAAAACCTCCGCCTGCCCTTCTTCCCAAGGCTGAAAGAGAGCAGCGCCCGCCCCATCGCCACTAGCATCACCAACGCCGATCTCCCCACCACCTTCGCCATGGTCCGGAAGTCGACAAGGGAAGGCCGGAAGTCGCCGGAGAAGAGCGTTGCTGGGCGCCGAAAAGAGCGGCAATCTCCCCTACCGGCCGCCAAGGATCTGAGGAGTACTACCTCTTTCCGTCGACGGAGACGCATCCACAAGACGAAGGTACTTCCAGCTGCTGCTGAATTGGCTCCAATGGATATCCTTCTTCACTAGTTTCTATTATGGCTCTGCCCGCCTTTCTCTGAATTTTTTCTGATATCATGAACACCTCCGGGTTCCGCCTCCTTGACTTCACCCCAATGTTGTTTCGACATGGCAGTTTTCTTCTGATCATAAAACTTTGTCGGAGTCATCCAAACGTAGCTCTTTACGCCACTTTATGCCCCGAGTTGAGAGAGGAGCCTCTTGCCGCGGAATCGCTTGATCTCGAGGATTGGCAAGAAGGAAGCTTATCCGAGGGAGAGCTCGAGCAAGTGGGAGGAATGGAGGTGATTACCCAGCCAAACCCCAATAGTGCGCGACAACGATTGAGCAACGTGGCCTCAAGACGCTGAAGATTGCCGCCACCCGGATCCTTCGCTTTAGACTTGC
This sequence comes from Aegilops longissima, assembly GCA_021605205.1. Classification (NCBI taxonomy): domain Eukaryota; kingdom Viridiplantae; phylum Streptophyta; class Magnoliopsida; order Poales; family Poaceae; genus Aegilops; species Aegilops longissima. Next base: position 28,789 of record JAHIAM010003964.1, on the reverse strand, counting down.
CGGGCTCACCGAGGCACCGCTGCTGGCAGAATTTCTTCGCCGCCAGACGCTTTGCAGGAGAGAGGAGAGAGACCTACCGGGAGTTCCGAACACGGCTGGATATCATGAGGTTGCTACCGGCCCTCAACTTCAACTTCACCGTTTTGGAACCGGACGCGATGCTCTTGGAATGTTCAAGCCTCGATCCTGATCATCCCAAATGTTCAGGTTGCCGAGGGTGTCGCTCACTGCAACAACCTCGCCGACCGCATCCGTGCGTGATACGCTGTGCGACTCGCATGGAATTGTCCCAACTTGGCAAGAGCTCGCAGACGCCGTGGCGGAGTTCTTTGACGGCCTGGTAGGTACCGTCCGCCTCGATGAATGTAAGAGCCTCACCGCGACACCACCGATGATGAGATGCAGCGACGCCACCAGAAAGAAGGCGGCAAGCCGCCATGGGCGGTTCGGATTCACCGTGGAGGAGGCAGAGGCGCAGAGGCGGCAAGCCTTGTCGAGCGAGGGAGTTTGCCGAGGAAGAGTTGTCCGCCCAAGCTGAAAGCGAACAGGCCGAGGGCGCCTCCTCCCACCTTCAGGCTGCAGCCATGAAGGAGCCCTCACCAAGAAGGCCCTCAAGAAGGTCGAGACGAGCGGGCAGACGGCTGGTACCAGCCACACAAGGCTGATGCGTTTCCATCACAAGCACTGCTGCCTGGAGCACCTCACCGCTGCAAAGAACCGGAGCGGGCCTCCTGCACCACCGCTTCGCTTCCGCCAAGCGGCCAAGGGAACCTACCTCCGCCAAGACCGGAGGCAAGCTGAATTTGATCTCCGCGCCTCCGACGAGGAAGAAGAAGAGTAAGATTCTTTGTCAGACTTGTAGTTCTTCAATTTGTTGCTTGTCTTGTATCTCATCGTTTCACTCAACCCATTCCTTTCGTGACGCTCGCACAGAGCGCCAAGAGAGCCAAGGTCCGTGATTGTCATCGAGGACTAACCCATCACAGAAGCAGGAGGCGCTCGAGACCACCTTGCCGGACGCTGCTCCTTCTCAAAGCCCCCCAAGACAGCCCCCCCAGAGTAAGTATATGGTTTACTTCTGCTATTAGGCATGCATGGGTGCTCTTCTTTGCTGGTCTCGATCACTGATGTAGGAGCAGAGCAGCCTCACCAGAGTGCCTCAAGCCGCCTCCCGACACATCCGCTTGACTACACCGCCAAGGAAGGATTCCCCGCAAGGGAGCGCTTCTCCAAGGAGACTTCTCCTAAGCAAGGGCCCTAAGGGATAGCCTTCCCAAGGGACGAGACCATGACTTGGAGACCATGACCAGATGTAATCTCTACTTGAAAACTTCCTTGTGTTCTTTTCTTCTGATTTTTTTGAATATTTGCTTGACTTTTCTTCATTTTCCTACGCCGATCCATCTCCACAGAGCCAATGGAGACCAAGGTCGCCGCAGGAGGACGCCGCAAGGTAATACGACGACGCCGCCGCCATCGAAGAAGAAGCTGGCGCCGAGGAGCGTGAAGAGGCCGCCATGCCACGCCGCAGGTCGGGCGAGGTCCTGGCGACGACCCCGAGGGCCAGCAGGAGCGCCCGGGCGCCACGCCGATGCCGATCCCTCCGCCGCCAGCTGTCAGATCCGGATCGAATCAGCCCTGCGCCCCAATTGAAGGTCGGCGATGGCGTTTTCATCAAGCTCCCCCGCCGAAGCTCCATGCCGGTCAAGGAGAGACCTTTGATGAAGAGTTGTCATCACTGGCTGACGCTGGTCGACGCCAAGCAAGCAGCAAGGCGAGTCCTGAGGGGAGGAGCTGTCTGAAGCCGTTGTCGCCTAACGCGCCTGTGCCAAGCCGAATCCCGGAAGCGCTTGTCAAGGTGGGAACAGACATCGAGAAGCGCCGCAGAGGAGCTCCGGCCTCAACCAGAAGCTCTCCGGCCCTGGCAGAGGAACGGAGCGACTCGCCGAGAGCGCAAAGCCTTCCTCCGAGAAGGCTGAAGTCAAGAGCAACAACGCTTGTTTGACGGAAGTTGTCTCGCAGGAAGGCGAGTTGGCGAGCGAAGGTTAATCTTGACAGCCATGAGGAGGATCTTAATGCTGCAGCAAACATTTGGCGGGCTCTCAAGGAAGCAAGGATGCTGCAGTAATGCCGAGGCCGCCAAGAAGGAGCCGGAGACTAAGGTGATGCAGCTGAGGCCAATCAAGGAGAGCGGCGAGAGCTTGCTGCACTCAAGCATGAGCGTGAGAAGGATGCTCACACCTTGGCGAGCTGCAGGGCCGCCTCGCCGAGAGGAGCAAGGAGCTCAGCACGCCAAGGACTCCAACGCAGATCTTGAGTTGAAGCCGACCACCTTGACTCAGACACCGGACGGCGCCAGGAGCAGGAGGTGTCCTTGAAGGAGAAGATCATACGACGAGGCGCTATCGCGGTCAGGCCGCCTGCACACTTTCAGATAATGTGGAGCACTGGACCGAGGGTCTCGTGGATGTTGCTGCAGTCATCGATGTGAGCCGGCAATGGGATGGAGGATCTTGGATATTCCTCCGATGAGCACCTCCAACCCAGCGCCAAGCTCAGCTTGTTCTTCAAAGGCGGTGACGCCCTCCGCGACTCCGGAAGAGATCCCAGCAGCTACGACGAGTCGCATGATCCGGCGGGAGCTCTTCAAAAGTGTGTCATGAAGGTGGTCCACAATCAGGCCTCAACCTCACCAACGCCCTCAAGTCCTTGCCGGATGTCGATGTGGAGGCGCCAAGACTTGTCGCACTCCATCGTGGACAGGTGAGCTGGGTCAAGAGGGTTGATGGCGATCGCGTAGATTAGGCCACCCGCTTTTCTTTTTCTTGTCACGCTGGTCATGTTATGAGAACACCTATTAGAGCTCAACAAGCTATCTTGTAATATAACTCTATTTCGTAGTGATTGCTATGTTATTTCCTTTACTTGATTCCTTCCTTTGTATGTTTTGCCTCACGCTTTGGGAAACTTGTCTGCAGCACCTTAGTCATGAAGGCCTGAGTGCGGACGTTAGCAGCAGTCGCGATGCTGCCACCGACAAGAAACCTTGTCGCAACTAGTCGCAGCTCACTTTGTTGTTGAGCGGACTCAAACAAAGTAAGGGCTTAACTAGCTACGAGTTGGTTCCTCCAACAGGTTTTCCATACAAAGTACGGTCGCTCGAGGAAGATAACTTAAAATTTTTAAACTGATTGCTCAAACTTTAGCAACTTAGCTTTTCCGCTTGCTTCCTTGAAGGTTAAACTTTCTTGAACGACGCTGGTCCACACCATTATCTTCTCCTTCCCCTAAACTTGTGGGCGAGGAACCTTCCTTCTTTGAGAAAGAGAAAGAAGAAATAAAGATATGGAGCTCTGTGGCTCATTATTGCTACCGAGATAGGTGCGCATAAAAATGTCGATAATGCATGCAAAATAAAATAGAGAGCATGAATTGACAAGATGTGCGGATAATATTAGCTTTACTTATGCATGGATCTGCGCCCGGCTTTGTACAAAAAGATTACATGCAACATCGGCAAGATTTCAGATGAAGGTGGTTGTTTTAACAGGTTCCGAATCACGCTTCACGGGTAAAACTTACGAAGATGCTCAATTCATCTCCAAGGATGGTATTGCCGCCAACCCCAATGAGTTCAAAGCTATTCTAGATTGACTCCTTCAAGAATGTCAAGCAAGTCGAAGTTTTCTTGACTCGCTTAGCTATTGCCGTCGATTCTTCGAGAACTTCTCCAAGATCGCCAGCCCCTCGACTAACTCTGGTATAAGGGCCAAGTTTGAATGGACCGACAAATGTCGAAAGTTTCCAGCGCCAAAGACAAGTCACCTCTACTCCAAAGGCTTCTCCTCCGTATACTAAGAAGGAATTTGTCCTTTATTGCGATGCTTCACGCCAAGGGTTAGGTGCTGTCCTAATGCAAGAACGCAGTGATTGCTTATGCATCTTGTCAATTGCGCCTCATGAAGAGAACTATCCAGTTCACGCACTTCGAGCTTGTTGCTGTTATACATGCACTAAAAAACAGTGGCGTACATTACCTTCTCGGTAATCATTATGTAGATCTTCATCGACCACCAAAGTCTGAAGTATTTGTTTACTCAACCAGACCTGAACCTCCGTTAGCAGAGATGGATGGAGATTGTAGCAGATTTTAACTTGGGTATTTCTTATACCCCGTGCAAGGCTAATGTAATGGCTGATGCCTTGATGCAAGTCGTATTGCAACCACCTCCAAGTTCACAAAATTCAGTGATAACCCACAAGTATATAGGGATTGCAACAATTTTCGAGGGTAGAGTAGTCAACCCAAATTTATTGATTCGACACAGGAGCTAAAGAAGATTCTCAAGTATCAGAGACTTGAGTTGTCAATTCAACCACACCGGATAACTTAGTATCTCGCAGAAAGTATTTAGTAGCAAAGTAGTATGATAGTAACGGTACAAAGAGCAAAAGTAATATTTTGGGTTTTTTAGTAATGGTAATAGTAACAACGGAAAAGTAAATAAGCTAAGAACAATATGTGAAAAGCTCAGAGGCATTGGATCGGTGATGGAGAATTATGCCGATGCGGTTCATCATGTAACAATCATAACATAGGGTGACACAGTAACTAGCTCCAGCTCATCAATGTAATGTAGGCATGTATTCAATATAGTCATACGTGCTTATGGAAAAGAACTTGCATGACATCTTTTGTCCTACCCTCCCGTGGCAGCGGGTCCTATTGGAAACTAAGGGATATTAAGGCCTCCTTTAATAGAGTACCGGCCAAAGCATTAACACATAGTGAATACATGAACTCCTCAAACTATGGTCATCACCGGAGTGGTCCCAATTATTGTCACTGGGTTGCCGGATCATAACACATAGTAGGTGACTATAGACTTGCAAGATAGGATCAAGAACTCACATATATTCATGAAAACATAATAGGTTCAAATCTGAAATCATGGCACTCGGCCCTAGTGACAAGTATTAAGCATAGCAAAGTCATAGCAACATCAATCTCGTAACATAGTGGATACTAGGATCAAACCCTAACAGATCTAACTCGATTACATGATAAATCTCATCCAACCCATCACCGCCCAGTAAGCCTTTCACGGCTGAATTACTCATGCACGGGCGGTGAGCATCATGAATTTGGTGATGGAGGATGGTTGATGATGACGACGGCGATGGATTCTCTCTCGAGCCCCGAATGGACTCCAGCATCAGCCTCCCGAGAGAGTTTAGGGCTTGGCGGCTCCATATCGTAAAACGCGATGAATCTTTCTCTCTGATTTTTTTCTCCCTAACACAAATATATAGAGTTGAGTTGAGGTCGGTGAGCACCAGGGGCCCACGAGGCGGGGGCGCGCCTGGGGCAGCGCGCCCCACCGGCCGTGGAAAGGGCGTGGCCCCGGCCTTGATTCTTCTTCGCCAATATTTTTATTATTTCCAAAATAATCTTCGAAGTTTCAGGTCATTCCGAGAAGTTTTGTTTCGCACAAAATAACACCATGGCAATTTTGCTGAAAACAGCTAAGCTCGGTTAGTTCCATTCAAATCATGCAAGTTAGAGTCCAAAACAAGGGCAAAAGTGTTTGGAAAATTAGATACGACGGAGACGATCAACTCCCCCAAGCTTAAACCTTTGCTTGTCCTCAAGCAATTCAGTTGATAAACTGAAAGTGATAAAGAAAAACTTTACTAACTCGTTTGCTCTTGTTGTTGTAAATATGTAAAGCCATCATTCAAGTTTTTAGCACAGATTATGAACTAACCATATTCACGATAACATTTAGGTCTCATGTTTACTCATGACAATGGCATAATCAACTAGCGAGCAATAATAATAAATCTCTTGATGACAACACTTTCAAAACAATCATGATATGACATAACAAGATGGTATCTCGCTAGCCCTTTCGAGACCGCAAAACATAAATGCAGAGCACCTTTAAAGATCAAGGACCCACAAAACATTGTTATTCATGGTAAAAGAGATCCAATCGTAGTCATACCCAATATAAATTAATAGTAATGGATGCAATTGATGGGCTGTGCTTCCAAATTGGTGCTTTTTAATAAGAGGGTGATGACTCAACATAAAAGTAAATAGATAGGCCCTTCACAGAGGGAAGCGTGGATTTGTAGAGGTGCCGAGCTCGATTTTGAAATAGAGATAAATAATATTTTGAGCGCATACTTTCATTGTCAACATAACAACCGAGAGATGGCGATATCTTCCATGCTACACACATTATAGGAGGTTCCCAAACTGAATGGTAAAGTTTATACTCCCTCCACCAACAAGCATCAATCCATGGCATGCTCAAACAACGAAAGTGCCTCCAACTAACAAGAGTCCCGGGGATTTTTGTTTGCAATTATTTTGATTTGGTTTGCATAAAGCATGGACGGGCATCCTGGTGACCAACCATTTTCTCATGAGTGAGGAGCGGAGTCCACTCCTCTTGAGAATAACCCGCCTAGCATGGAAGATACAGACAGCCCTAGTTGATATATGAGCTATTCGAGCATGCAAAACAGAATTTCATTTGAAGGTTTAGAGTTTGGCACATACAAATTTACTTGGAACGCAGGTAGATACCGTGATATAGGAAGTTGTAGTGGACTCATGGAATAACTTTGGGGTTTAAGGATTGATGCACAAGCAAAGATTCCCGCTTAGTACAAGTGAAGGCTAGCAAAGACTGGAAGCGACTAACTAGAGAGCGTATAACAGTCATGAACATGCATTAAAATTAATAAACATTGAGTGCAAGCATGAGTAGGCTATGTTGGTTTTGTTTCAACTACATGCGTAAACATGTGCCAAGTCAAGTCACTCGAATCATTCAAAGGAGGATACCACCCTACTATACCACATCACAACCATTTTAATAGCATGTTGGCACACAAGATAAACCATTATAAACTCCTAGCTAATTAAGCATGGCATAAGCAAATATAATCTCTAATTGTCATTGAAAACATGTTTATTCATAATAGGCTGAATCAGGAACGATGAACTAATCATATTTACAAAAACAAGAGAGGTCGAGTTCATACCAGCTTCTCTCATCTCAATCACCCATCATGTATCGTCATTATTGCCTTTCACTTGCACCGACCGTAACGATGTGAATAATAATAATAGTGCACGGCATTGACTAAGCTGAATCATGAGCATTCAATAAACAGAGAAGACAAGGCAATATTGGCTCTTGGTTAAATCAACAATAATGCATAATAGAGCCACTTTAACAATTTCATTATGGTCTTCTCCCGTCGAATTTCAAAGAAAAGAAAAGAAATAAAACTATTTACATGGGAAAGCTCCCAACAAGCAAAATAAGAACAAGAAATATTTTTGGGTTTTCTTTTAATTAATACTACTACAACAAGAAAGTAAACTAGCTAAAAGCTACAACTAATTTTTTTTGTTTTCTTCAGGTTTTTCAAACACACAAGAAGAAAGCATAAAAGGAAAATAAACTAACATGGATATTACAATGAAAAGTATGAGCACCGACAACTAGCAATGAGTGTGTGAACATGAATGTAATGTCGTGAGAGATACGTGATTCCCTCAAGCTTAGGCTTTTGGCCTGTTGGTCTATGGCCACGGCCGCCTCGGCTGATATCCGGGTTATAATCGGGTCGATCGAGATGCACCGGCTATTGCATCGTGGGCTGCAGCTTGGAGGCGGGTTCTCGCCCCTCCTCTTATACTCGCTCGCCTCCTCTCGATATCAACATTCTCCTTCGCCTCGAAGTCAAAGAAAGGTGAGCAGGAGAGTGACGGATAGGTGCGCCGCTTGTCAAAGATTAGTTGATCGAGGAACTGATCGCTTCTCCTCAACAAACTGATGACTAACTATAGCCTCATAATCTAAATAAACAGGAGGCAACTCAACATCATACTCACGTATGAGTATACCAAGAAAATTAGCTGAACGGTTGCATAAATTCCACCAAAGAAATCTCCATTAAATCTATTATTATGCAACCTACGCGGCAATAATGGCTCCCAAATTATAATGTTTATCTCCTAATACAACACCCCGAGAACACCGAGATCGTGGACACACATGTGACATGCTTCATCCTTACCATTTATGCACCTACCTATGGAGAGAGCAAAATAATGTATAGCAGGAAATGAATGCTCCCTATGGTAGCTTGAGTTATATCTCTAGACTTCCACGCTTATACTAGCAAGAAAATCTCTAAACTCAGATTTGCGAGGTTCACTAGTACTACCCCATTGTGGAAGCTTGCAAGCAGAAGTTAAAATACTCTAAGTCCATAGTATAAGAATTTTCATAAAGATCAAACAGACAGTTTGAGAATTGTGTGATGATGAAAATTTAAACCTCCTCACAAAGGAATCAAGGAGATAGTGGTACTGACGGCACTTATCTGCCTCAAGCTCACAAGATCAGCTGCTATGCATATGCGCTAAATTCTTCCTTGATTCTCGCCGATCCATGAAGTCCTCAAGGCCATTCGAAGCCCGCACTTGAGCTTCCTTGGTGGTTCATCATCGACATCATGCATTGCAGCCTCTGGTCCTTGCTTCCTTGAAGGGCCACCTTGGTACATTTTTTTAAACATATTTCTTCCTCTGAAAAATTTCTGAAAATTTTAGTAACTTCAAATAAAAGTGAACCAAACTCAACAAAATTGATAGCAGCTACTCCCACAAGTGCCTAGATACTATATCATGCATTAGAACTACTTAGGACCATATAAATTTGACATGCAAGCTCAAGAACAGGGTCACCTAGGCAGCAAAAATTTGCAATGAATAAAGCACTAGAACAAAACTAATTGGACCATTGAGGAGTTACATACCAAGGAACAATCCCCAAAGCAGTTTTGTGAGAGGTGCTTTGAGCAAGGAGATTGAAAATCGCAGCAAAATGAGCCGAACTCGTGCTTGAGTTGGTTGGTGATTTTTTGGGAGGAAGAAGGAGTGTGTGGTGGCTGAATATGGAGGGGAGCCACCATAGGCCCACGAGGCAAGGGGCGCGCGCAGGGGGGTGTGCCTGACCCTCGTGGCCTGTGCTTGCTCCCTCGCTGTGTTCTCAAAGGCTTATATTCTCAAATATTATCGACATTTGGAGAACTTTTATTTTCGGGTATTTTTATTGCACGATAAATCGTAAAACCGATGTAAAATACTAATTTTGCTTTATTTCAACTAAATAACAGAAAGTAAAAAGAGGGTACAGAAGGTTGTGCCTTCTAACTTCATCCATCTCATGCTCATCAAAAGGAATCCACTAACAAGGTTGATCAAGTCTTGTTAACAAACTCATTCTGAATAACATGGAACCGGAGAAATTTCGAATAACACTATGTTACCTCAACGGGGATATGCACGCCCCAATAATAAGAATATCATATTTCTTTCTTGACAAGAGGAAGAGGAAATTCAAACCTCCAAAAATAATCGATGGAATTTTTCCAATAGAATTGATACTATGGACTTGAGGTTGTTTCTGAAAGTGTACCGTATGCTCATTACCATTAACATGAAAAGTGACATTGCCTTTGTTGCAATCAATAACAGCCCCTGCAGTATTCAAAAGGGTCTTCCAAGAATAATAGACATACTATCGCCCCTGGAATATCAAGAATAACAAAGTCCGTTAAAATAGTAACGCTTGCAACCACAACAGCACATCCTCACAAATACCGACCGGGTATAGCAGCTTGATTTATCAGCCATTTGCAAAGATATTTCAGAGGTGTCAACTTATTCAAATCAAGTCTATGATATAAAGAGAGAGGCATAACACTAACACCGCTCCAAGATCACATAAAGCAGTTCTAACATAATTTCTTTTAATGGAGCATGGTATAGTAGGTACCGGATCTCCAAGTTTCTTTGGTATTCCACCCTTAAAAGTATAATTAGCAAGCATGGTGGAAATTTCAGCTTCCCGTATCTTTCTCTTATTAGTAACAATTTATTTCATATACTTAGCATAAGGGTTCATTTTAAGCATATTAGTCAAACGCGCAGCAAAAAGATAGGTCTAATCATTTCAACAAAGCGCCAAAATCCTCATCATCCTTTTCTTGGATAGTTTGGGAGGAAAAGGCATGGGTTTCTCGAACCCATGGTTCTCTCTTTCACCGTGCTTCCTAGCAACAAAATCTCTTTATCATAACGTTGATTCTTTGATTGTGGGTTATCAAGATCAACAGCAGGTTCAATTTCTACATCATTGTCATTGCTAGGTTGAGCATCAACATGAATATCAACATTAACATTATCACTAGGTTCATGTTCATTTCTGATTGTGTTCCAAAGATCGTAAATAGAAATATCGCTTGGATTCTCGTGTGTATCAACAACAGGTTCACTAGAAGCATGCAAAGTCCTATCATTTTTATTTTTCTTCTTTTAGAAGGACTAGGTGCATCTACATTAGTTCTCCGAGAATCCTGCTCAATTCTCTTAGGGTGACCCTCAGATACAAAGGTTCCCGAGTCACTTTACCCCTCCGTTGCAACTCTAACAAAGAAAGTCATTATTCTTACTATTCAATTCATTGAGCAAATCATTCTGAGCTTTAAGTACTTGTTCTACTTGAGTGGTAAACCATAGAAGCATGTTTACTAATGAGTTTAAGTTCACCTTTAACTCTAGACATATAATCACCCAAGTGGTCAATCATATAAGCATTGTGTTTCAATTGTCTACCAACGAAGCATTGAAGTTTTCTTGTTTGACAATAAAATTGTCAAACTCATCTAAGCATTGACTAGCAAACTTATAACGCATTTAATATCACCTTCATCAAATCTATAGAGAAATTTACCTTACTATTCGTGTTTCGGGTTATCAAGACCATGTGTTTCTTCAACAAAGCGTGTAAATTAAGACCATGTATTTCTTCAATAGGAGGTAAATTCATAACATCTTCACTTTTAATTTTTTTTCCTTTATAGATTTCTTTGCCTCTTGCATATCTTCAGACTGAGAAATAGAACACCCTTTTCTTCGTGAGTGGACTTAGGAGTTGGCTCAGAAGTGTCCAATTATTTTCAAGAGTCAACATATTATTCAATAGAATTTCAGCTTGATAACAATTCTTTCCTCGAAAACACAACCATCACAACTATCCGTGGTCTCCGAAGCATCGGTTAGTCCATTATAAAAGATATCAAGTATTTAATTTTTCTTGAGAGGATGATCAGCAAAGCATTACACTTGAGAAGCCTCCCCAACCTTGTGGGAGACTCTTTCTTCAATTTGCAAAATTATATATTTCCTTAAAGCAACTTGTTTCTTATGAGCAGGGAAATATTTAGCAGAGAAGTAATAAATCATATCCTGGGGACTACTGATATCTACTACGCAACCTTCTTCTTGTAGACGTTGTTGGGCCTATAAGTGCAGAGGTTTGTAGGACAAAGAGCAAATTTCCTCAAGTGGATGACCTAAGGTTTATCAACCGTGGGAGGTGTAAGATGAAGATGGTCTCTCTCAAGCAACCCCGCAGCCAAATAACAAAGAGTCTCTTGTGTCCCCAACACACCCAATACAATGGTAAATTGTATAGGTGCACTTGTTCGGCGAAGAGATGGTAATACAAGTGCAATATGGATGGTAGATATGAGTATTTGTAATCTGAAAATATAAAACAAAGCAAGGTAACTAATGATAAAAGTGAGCGAAACGGTATTGCAATGTAGAAACAAGGCCTAGGGTTCATACTTTCACTAGTGCAAGTTCTCTCAACAATAATAACATAATTGGATCACATAACTATCCCTCAACATGCAACAAAGAGTCACTCCAAATTCACTAATAGCGGAGAACAAACAAAGAGATTATGGTAGGTAGGAACCACCTCAAAGTTATCCTTTCCGATCGATCTATTCAAGAGTCCATAGTAAAATAACATGAAGCTATTCTTTCCGCTCAATCTATCATAGAGTTCATACTAGAATAACACCTTAAGACACAAATCAACCAAAACCCTAATGTCACCTAGATACTCCAATGTCACCTCAAGTATCCGTAGTATGATTATACGATATGCATCACACAATCTCAGATTCATCTATTCAACCAACACAAAGAACTTCAAAGAGTGCCCCAAAGTTTCTACCGGAGAGTCAAGACGAAAACGTGCCAACCCCTATGCATAGGTTCATGGTGGAACCCGCAAGTTGATCACCAAAACATACATCAAGTGGATCACGTGGATATCCCATTGTCACCACAGAGATAAGCACCACAAGACATACATCAAGTGTTCTCAAATCCTTAAAGACTCAATCGATAAGATAACTTCAAGGGGAAAACTCAATCCACTACAAGAGAGTAGAGGGGAGAAACATCATAAGATCCAACTATAACAACAAAGCTCATGATACATCAAGATCAGACACCTCAAGAACACGAGAGAGAGAGAGAGAGAGAGAGAGATCAAACACATAGCTATCTGGTACATACCTCAGCCCCGAGGGTGAACTACTCCTCCTCGCCATGGAGAGCGCCGGATGATGAAGATGGCCACCGGTGAGGGATTCCTCCCAGGGGTGGTTTTAACAGGTCCCATTGGTTTTGGTGGCTACAGAGGCTTGCGGCAAGTGAACTTCCAATCTATTCTGCTCCCCGATGTTTTTAGGGTATATGGATATATATAGGCGAAAGAAGCCTCGTCAGGGGAGCTATGAGGGCCCACGAGGTGGGGCGCGCCCAGGCAGGGCGCGCCTCCCCTGCCTCGTGGGCCACCTCAAGCTTCCTTGACTTCAACTCTAAGTCTCCCGGATCACGCTTGCTCCAAAAATCACGCCAAGGTTTCATTCCGCTTCGGACTCCGCTTGATATTCCTTTTCTCACAAACACCAAACAAGGAAAAACAAATCTGCACTGGCTCGGGTTAATAGGTTAGTCCCAAAAAATAATATAAAAGTGTTCAATAAAGCCCATAAACATCCAAAACAGATAATATAATAGCATGGAACAATCAAAAATTATAGATACGTTGGAGACGTATCAACATCCCCAAGCTTAATTCCTGCTCGTCCTCGAGTAGGTAAATGATAAAAACTGAGTTTTCGATGTGGAATGCTACCTAACATATTTATCAATGTAATCTTCTTTATTGTGGCAAGAATATTCAGATCCATAAGATTCAAAACAAAAGTTTAATATTGACATGAAAACAATAATACTTCAAGCATACTAACAAAGCAATCGTGTCTTCTCAAAATAACATGGCCAAAGCAAGCTATCTCTACAAAATCATATAGTCTGGCTATGCTCTATCTTCATCACACAAAATATTTAAATCATGCACAACCCCGATGACAAGCCAAGCAATTGTTTCATACTTTTGATGTTCTCAAACTTTTTCAATCTTCACGCAATACATGAGCGTGAGCCATGGACATAGCACTATAGGTGGAATAGAATGGTGGTTGTGGAGAAGACAAAAAGGAGAAGATAGTCTCACATCAACTAGGTGTATCAATGGGCTGTGGAGATGCCCATCAATAGATATCAATGTGAGTGAGTAGGGATTGCCATGCAACGGATGCACGAGAGCTATAAGTGTATGAAAGCTCAACAAAAGAAACTAAGTGGGTGTGCATCCAACTCGCTTGCTCACGAAGACCTAGGGCATTTTGAGGAAGCCCATCATTGGAATATACAAGCCAAGTTCTATAATGTAAGATTCCCACTAGTATATGAAAGTGACAACATAGGAGATTCTCTATCATGAAGATCATGGTGCTAATTTGAAGCACAAGTGTGGTAAAAGGATAGTAGCATTGCCCCTTCTCTCTTTTTCTCTCATTTTTTATTTTTTTATTTGGGCCTTTTCTCTTTTTTTATGGCCTCTTTTTTTTCTCTTTTTTCCCTTTTTTTATTTTTCGTCCGGAGTCTCATCCCGACTTATGGGGGAATCATAGTCTCCATCATCCTTTCCTCACTGGGACAATGCTCTAATAATGATGATCGTCACACTTTTATTTACTTACAACTCATGAATTACAACTCGATACTTAGAACAAAAATATGACTCTATGTGAATGCCTCTGACGGAGTACCGGGATATGCAATGAATCAAGAGTGACATGTATGAAAGAATTATGAACGGTGGCTTTGCCACAAATATAATGTCAACTACATGATCATGCAAAGCAATATGACAATGATGGAGCGTGTCATAACAAATGGAACGGTGGTAAGCTGCATGGCAATATATCTCGGAATGGCTATGGAGATGCCATGATATGTAGGTATGGTGGATGTTTTGAGGAAGGTATATGGTGGGTGTATGATACCGTGAAAGGTGCGGTATTAGAGAGGCCAGCAATGGTGGAAGGGTGAGAGTGCATATAATCCATGGACTCAACATTAGTCATAAAGAACTCACATACTTATTGCAAAAATCTATTAGTTAGCTTAAATGAAGTACTACGCAGATGCTCCTAGGGGATAGATTGGTAGGAAAAGACCATCGCTCATCCCCACCGCCACTCATAAGGAAGACAATCAATAAATAAATCATGTCTCACTTCATCACATAACGGTTCACCATACGCATGCTACGGAATCACAAACTTTAGAACAAGTATATCTCAAATTCACAACTACTCAACTAGCATGAATCTAATATCACCATCTTCATATCTCAAAACAATCATAAGGAATCAAACTTCTCATAGTATTCAATGCACTTTATATGAAAAATTTTATTATATCCCTCTTGGATGCCCATCATATTAGGACTAAATTCATAACCTAAGAAAATTACCATATTGTTTAGGACTCTCAAAATAATATAAGTGAAGCATGAGAGTGTCGGGGAAGCTGATCTCACCCACTTAACACCTATGGGACCGGCGGACCGAGCCCCTTTCTTTGCTCAAGGCGGAGATCGCATCAAGAGCAGATCGAGGCGGCTAATCACAAGCAGTTTACCCAGTCGAGCTCTCCAGAGATAACACTCCTATCGCTGCATGTCTAAGTGTATTGAGTTCTTGCTAGGGAGCGCTGAGTGCTACAGCACACACCAGCTGCCAACGACCTAGCGTGGGTGTTTTCTGCCTTCAACCTTTTGAACCTCCCCACGCAAGCGCATGGGCCTCCTTTATATGCTCAAGGGTTCCGACGTGTGGCAACGAGACAAGGGTAAAATGGAAAAGGATTGCGGTTGGTACAGCCTACCAGACAGTTGTATCATACCTAACCTCGACGGGCAGGGGACAAAGGCATTAAATGCCCATCTACGCCGCCTTCAAACAAAGGCAAACAGGACCGCTGTCAGGACGCCACCGCCACACGATGGCAATCTTGTCACCGTCAGCCACATCGGGCCCCCGTCAAGACAACCTCTTGCCACGCCAAGACTTGAAAGGTCCCTGTGATCTACATCGCTGGTGGATGTGCTGGAGCGCAGAACAGAGTGGTAGTCTGCCACGGCAAGCGCCTTGCCGCTGTTGTTGCCATGTCGTGTCCGGAAGCTTGTCACTCATCGGCCTTCCCGGCAAGCTCCTCTGCCGGGCCTTGTCTCCTAGGTGCCTCCAGGCCTTCCGGCAAGCTCCTCTTGCCGGGCCTTGTCTCCTTGGCTTGAATACTTTGTTCTTGAATGGCTCCAAAGGAACCACGGAGGACCTTATGGTCACCCGCAAGCCTTGCCGGGTGGTGTTGCAACGCTTCCGCACAAGTTTCGGATACTAGGGTACCCCTACTTAGTACACCGGTCAGAGCCCCTCGGCAAGGCCACACACGTTGCCGAGCGCTGTTGGGCCAGGCCCAAAACAGGCACGGCAGCATCGCGCGCCCGGTTACGCCTGAACTCACTCGGACCTGACACGCCCCCCACGAACCAAGACGCCGCTTAATGCGCGCCGTGGGGAGATCGTGGGTGGTTTCTTTATTCGAAAGGCGAACGTCCGTCCCCTCCTCTTTATAAGCAGGGAAACAGGCAGTTCGCCTATCTCGCCAGCTTGCTTGTCCGCCTCAAACCTCCGCTGCCCCTTCTTCCCAAGGCTGAAAAGAGAGCAGCGCCCGCCCTCATCGCCACTAGCATCACCAACGCCGGTCGATCTCCCCACCACCTTCGCCATGGTCTGAAGTCGACAAGGGAAGGCCGTGAAGTCGGCCGAGGCGTGAGCGTCATGCGGCGCCGCGGAAAAGAGCTGGCAATTCCCTCAGCTCGCCGCCAAGGATCTGAGGGAGTACTACTACCTTTTTCGGTCGACGGAGACGCTGAAGATCCGCAAGACGAAGGTACTTCCAGCTGCTGTTGAATTGGCTCCAATGGATATCCTTCTTCAAGGCTGAGTTTCTATTGCGGGCTCGCTTCGCTTTTCTCCTGAATTTTTCTCGATATCATGAACACCTACGGTTCCTCCTTGACTTCACCCCCAATGCTGTTTCTCGACATGGCAGTTTTCGACATCTCTCACAAAACTTTGTTTGAGTCTATCCAAACGTAGCTCTTTACGCCACTTCTTTATGCCCCGAGTTGAGAGAGGAGAGCCTCTTGCCGCATGGAATCGCTGGATCTCGAGGATTGGCAAGAAGGAAGCTTATCTCGAGGAGAGCTCCGCAAGTGGGAGGAATGGAGGGCAGATTTACCGCCCAGCCGCTTAAACCCCAATAGTGCGCGACAACGATTGAGCAACGTGGCTTCGGAAGACGCTTAGGCTGAAGATTGGCCACCCGGATCCTTCGCTTTAGACTTGCCGGCTCATCAGAGGCACCGCTGCAGAATTTCTTCGCCACAGACGCTTCTGCAGAGAGGAGGAGACCCACCGAGTTCCGTAACACGGCGGATATCATGAGGCTGCGCCTGGCCTCAACTTCAACTTCACCGTTTTGGAACTGACGCGATGCTCTGGAACTGTTCATGCCTCGATCCTGATCATCCCAAATGTTCAAAGTTGCCGAGGGGTGTCGCTCATTGCAACACCTCGCCGACCGCATCCGCAGTAATGATGACGCAAAGCGACTCGCATGGAATTGTCCCAACTTGGCAAGAGCCCCGCAGATGACGCCGCGGGAGTTTCTTTGACGCCTGGTAGAAGTACCGTCCGCCTGGATGAATGTAAGAGCCTCACCCGCGACACCACCGATGATGAGATGCAGCAGACGCCACCTGGTTAGAAGAGGCGGCAGCAGTGCACGCCACGCAGGCGAGTTCGGATTCACCGTGGAGGAGGCAGAGGCAGAGGCGGCAAGCCTTGTCGAGCGAGGGAGTTTGCTGTGAGGAAGAGTTTGTCCTGCCAAGTCGAGTCGAGCCAGCTCACTGAGGGCGCCTCCCCCCACCTTCGCATAGCTTGCCGCGAAGCGGAGCTCCCCAGCTCCACTCAAGAAGGCGCTCGCAAGGCCGGAGACGAGCGGGCGGCAGACGGGCTAACAGCCGCTGCCAACAAGGCCGACGCGTTTCCACGGCTGGGCACTGCCGCGGAGCACCTCACGCCGCGCAGAATCGGAGCGGGCCTCCTGCACCACCGCTTCGCTTCCGCTAAGCGCAGGGAACCTACCTCCGCTTGTCAGACCGGAGGCAAGCCAGAATTTGATCTCTCCGCTGCCAGCCCGACGAGGAAGAAGAAGAGTAAGATTCTTTGTCTGTATTTGTAGTTCTTCAATTTGTTGCTTGTCTTGTATCTGATTTGGTTCACTCAACCCATTCTTTTCGTGACGCATGGCAGCGCAGAGCGCCAAGAGAGCCAAGGTCCCGGTGATTGTCATCGAGGATTTAACCCATCAAGGGTAGCAGGAGGCGCGGTCTGAGACCACCTTGCCGGACGCTGCAACTCTTCCTCAAAGCAGCCCCCGCACAGCCCCCAGAGTAGTAGTATATGGTTTACTTCCTGCTATTAGGCATGCATGGGTGCTTTTCTTTGCGGTATCTCGACCGCTGATTTGTGTAGGAGCAGAGCAGCCTCACCAGAGTGCCCCGGCCGCCTCCCGACGTACCATCTGCTTCACTCACACCGCCAAGGAAGGATTCCCTGCAAGGGAGCTGCCTCCGCAAGGAGACTTCTCCGCAAGCAGTGCTCCCAAGGATAGCCCCAAGGGACAAGACCAACCGACCTCTGGCATGAGACCATGACCTGCACACCCTAGCACAGTAATCCTCTTACTTGAAAACTTCCCTTGTGTTCTTTTTTCTTCTGATTTTTTTGAATATTTGCTTGACTTTTCTTCATTTTCCTATCGCCGATCCATCCGCCACAGAGCCAATGGAGACCAAGGTCGCCAGCGAGGAGGACGCTGCACACCGACGACGCCGCTGGCTTATCGAAGAAGAAGTCTGGCGCCGAGGAGCCCGCCGTGAAGAGGCCGCCAAGGCTGCCGCCAGCAGCCGGCGAGGGTCCGGCGATCGTGACCGACGCCCCGAGGTCAGCAGGAGCGCCCGGGCGCCACGCCGATCACGATCCTCCGCCGCCTGCAGCGCCAGATCCGAATAGCCCCAGCCCGGCGCTTAATTGAAGGTCAAGCGATGGCGCTTTCATCAAGCTCCCCGGGCGCCGAGCTCCGTGGCCGGCCACTGGAGAGACCTTGATGAAGAGTTGCTCGCTCCTGGCCGACGCTGGTCGACGCGCCAAGCAGCAGGGCGGCGAAGTCCGAGGAGGAGCCGCTGTCATGAAAGCTGTTGTCGCTTACCGCGCCCGGCTGTGCCAAGCTGAATCCTCGGAAGCGCTTGTCGCAAGGTGGGAACAGACATCGAGAAGCGCCGCAGAGGGAGCTCCGGGCTCAACCAGAAGCTCTCCGGCCCTGGCAGAGGAACGGAGCGACTCGCCAGGAGCGCAAAGCCTTCCTCCTCGAGAAGGTCAAGTCAAGAGCAACAACGGCTTGTTTGACGAGAAGTTGTCTCATACAGAAGGCGAAGCATGATGAGCGGAAGGTTAATCTTGACAGCCATGAGGAGGATCTTACAAGCTGCAAGCAAACATTTGGCGGGGCTCAAGGAAGCAAGGATGCTGCTGTAATGCCGAGGCCGCCAAGAAGGAGCCGGAGACGGAAGGTGATGCAGCTGGAGGCCAATCAAGGAGAGCGGCGAGAGCTTGCTGCACTCAAGCATGAGCGTGAGAAGGATGCTTCACACTTGGCGAGCTGCAGAGGCCGCCTCGCCGAGAGGAGCAAGGAGCTCGCGCACGCCAGGACTCCAACGCAGATCTTGAGTTGAAGCCGACCACCTTGACTCAGACACTGGACGCGCCAGGGAGCAGGAGGTGTCCCTGAAGGAGAAGATCATACGACGAGGCGTTGTCAAGTGAAAGTCGCCGCCGCCTGCAACACTTTCGTGGATAATGGAGCACCGGACCGAGGGTCTCGTGGATGTTGCAGAAATCATCGACAGGAGTCACGCAATGGGATGGAGGATCTTGGATATTCCTCCTGATGAGCACCTCCAACCCAGCGCCAAGCTCAGCTTGTTCTTCAAAGGCGTAGGACGGCCTCCAGCGACCGGGAAGAGATCCCAGCAGCCTGGCCGACGAGTCGCACGATCTGCGTAGGGAGCTCTTCAAAAGGTGCCGATGAAGGTGGCCTTCATAATCCAGCCTCAACCTCACCAACGCCCTCAAGTCCTTGCCGCCGGATGTTGATGTGGAGGCGCCAAGACCCTTGTCGCACTCCATCGTGGACAGGTGAGCTGGGTCAAGAGGGTTGATGGCGATCGCGTAGATTAGGCCACCTGCTTTTCTTTTTCTTGTCGCGCCTGGTCATGTTATGAGAACAATCTATTAGAGCTGCGACAAGCTATCTTGTAATATAACTCTATTTCGGTAGTGATTGCTATGTTATTTCCTTTACTTGATTCCTTCCTTGTATGTTTTTGCCCCACGCTTTAGGGAAACTTGTTTGTAAGTGCACCTTAGTCATGAGCGCTGAGTGCGGACGTTAGCAGCCTGTCGGGCGATGTTGCTACCGACAAGAAACCTTGTCGCAACTAGTCGCAGCTCACTCTGTTGTTGAGCGGACTCAAACAAAGTAAGGGCTAACTAGTTACAGTGAGTTGGTTCCTCATCACATGTTGTTTTCCATACAAAGTACGGTTGCTCGAGGAAGATAACTTAAAATTTTAAAACTGATTGCTCAAACTTTAGCAACTTAGCTTTTCTGCCGTTTGCTTCCGGTAAGGCGAAACTTTCTTGAACGACGCTTGGTCCACACCATTATCTTCTCCTTTCCCCCCGGCAAACTTGTGGGCGAGGGAACCTTCCTTTCTTTGAGAAAGAGAAAGAAGAGAAAATAAAGATATGGAGCCTTGTGGCTCATTATTGCTTATCGGAGATAGGTGCTGCACAAAATGTCGATAATGCATGCAAAAATAAAATAGAGAGCATGAATTGACAAGATGTGAGCACATTAGCTTTACTTATGCACGGATCTGCGCCGCTTTGTACAAAAGATTACATGCAACATCGGCAAGATTTGTATTTAGGTGGTTGCCGGAACAGGTTCCAAGAACCGCTACTCACGGGTAAAACTTACGAAGATGCTCAATGTTCCAGAGTTGCTCACCGAATGCCATCTTCGGTCTCGCGGATACAGCGCCTGTGCCTAGTGACTGCTTCACCCGGCAGGGCCTTCCCACTTCGACGCCAACTTGTTGGAATTCTTATGGACTGAACGCTACCAAGAACAAGGTCGCCTCGAGACTTCTCGCACTAACTTTGCGGCTATGGTAGCGGCGCAAAGCTTGCCGGTATCGAGCAGCTCGCATACATGCGCTCAAGATGGTCCTCTCAAGGAGCAAGGCGGCCATCTTGTCGCAATCGCTTTGCTCAAGCTCATCATAAGTTTAGCACTGTGGTGACCCGTGATACGAAGTTCCGGGGAGAACTGCGCCCCGCCCATAGACTAGAGCGAAGGTGTCCGCCGCTGGCTCGATTTACGTCCGCCCCGACGACCAAAGAACCACCGAAGCTCCTCAATCCAGCTTTCTTCCACACTTGTGCAGCCTCGTCAAAGTCCTCGGTTCTTGAGCCCGCGCAAGCACTTCAAAGATTCGCCTCTCCGCTTGACCGCTATTTCGGATGAGCAATGTGGTTAAGGCACCTTGGCGCCAAGATCTTGGACGACCGCATGAAGGTGCGTGCTCGAATTGGCGTACATTGTCGGTGATGATCCCGTTAGGGATCCCAAACGGCAAACAATTGACCAAGAACTTGATCGCCGATCAGGTTGCCACCTTCCTCATCGCTTCCACTTCCGCCACTTTGTGAACTTGTCGATTGCAACGCATAAGTACTCAAAGCCCCGACAGCTCGGGAAAGGGGCCGAGGATGTCGAGCCCTGCATCAAAATGGCCGGGATAAAGGGATCGTCCGAGAGCTTGAGCTAGCTGGTGTATCTCGCTGAATGGAACTGCACGCTTCACACTTGGTTACTTGTGCAGTTGCATCCCGAGGGCTGCTCGGCCAAAAGAAACCTTTGTCGGAATGCCTTGCCTTAAGTGCTTTTGCGCCAATGTGGTGACCATATGCCTCCATGTATCTCTCGCCAACAGCTTTTTGTCCGCCTTCCCGTGAATACACTTCAATTTCACACCGCTGAGTCTTCTTCAGATAGTGTGTTGTCGATAAACCGGTACATACTTGACCGCCGGGCTACTTTTTTCGCTTCTTCTTGCTCTTCGGAAGTTCTCCTGTTCAAGGAAATGGACAATCTGGTTTGGCCCATGCCGGAGCTTATGGCTCGACAACAAGGACTAAAGGCACATCTATCGCTCTGCGGAACATCCGCTTACGGCGAGAACTCGCGGCTCAGCCTGAGTTGACGCTCCCGCAAGCTTGCCGAGCAAAACTTGTCGGAGCGCTCGCTTCAATGGAACAAACCCTAGGGCTTGTTCGGAGCAGATCGCCTCAAAGACTTTGGTGTTGATCTTGGGACCTTCTTGGCGGCGGCTTCGGGAGCTCTCCGGAAAATAGTCACCAGAAATCAACTTCCTCTTCTTGTTCTGTCCAATTGATGGTGTTACGACGGTTGAGTCAGGCTTGAGCACAAAGATCCTTGGTTCCATTGTGTAACTTAAGCACGGGCGACTTCGACAAAGCCATCGGCAATGTCGTTCGAGCTCTTGGAACATATTCCATCTCAGAGGTCAAAGTGCTCTTCTAGCTTTATCACTTCATCAACATAAGCTTCCATCAACGGACTGATAATTTTGTTCACTTGGCGACGACAAGTCGTGAGTCACCCCGATAATGAGCTTCTTGATCCCAAGGTCCGCTGTTATCTCGAGACCGCAAGCAAACCTTCATACTGCAGCAGATTGTTTGTTGCTTGCTCCTTGGGAAAGTGCATCTCGACTACGTACTTGAGGTGCTCTCCGTGGTGCAACAAGTAGCACGCTCAAGACCGCGCCTTTGCAGCTTAAAAGGCACCATCAAAGTACATCAGCCACTCTTTTGCTTGCTTCCTTGACGGGATGCTCGCTTTTTGAATTTCTTCATCTTGTGTTGGCGCCCATTCTGTTATGAACTCTGCCAATGCTCGCTTTGGATAGTTGAAGTGCTCTCAAACTTGAGGCCAAAGCTTTATGCTTCCAAAGGCCCACTCGACAATCCTCGCCTGCTTCCTGGATTTGGCAAGATCCTTCAAGGGAAAATGAGTGACGATCGGATCTCATGTGCTTGAAAGTAATGGCGCAGCTTTCGAGGTTATGAGAAGGCCGAAAGCAATTTCGCACACCAGGGTACTTTGACCTAGCCCCCGCAGTAAGGGAGCCGAAAGTAAAACGGCGCCGCAAGATTCTTTTCTCGCATCTTTTCACACGCCGCAGATCCATCTTTTGTTTAGACCGAGTCGCTTCCCTTGCTTGTCGCCGATGCATCTCGCCGTGGTTGCGGGCTCATCATCCGCCTCCCTCTCCGCTATACTAATGCAGCACTAACTTTGATTGGTTGCCGCTATATAGCAGCAACTTCTCTTGTGGCCTAGGTGCGCATAAGTGTTGGAGTGGAGGACAGGTATCTCTTTAAACTGCAGCGCAGCCTCCGCTCCCGAGTCCATTTCAAAGGACCTGCCTTTTTCAATATTTTGAAAATGGCGTAGCGCCAAAGCAGACCTAGAGATAAACTGCTGAGAGCAGCTACGCGAACCGCAAGTCTTCATACATCCTTGACGCGCTTTGGTGCTTCAATCTGCTCAATGGCCTTGATCTTGCTCTGGATTGGCTTCAATTCCTCGCCGAGATTGTAAGAACCCGAGAAGCTTTGCCGAGGGGACTCCAAACACACACTTCTCGGGTTGAGCTTGAGGTTGATCTTGCGCAGATTTGCAAAAGTTTCGTTTAAATCTTGAATCGAGTCGCTTTGTCCTTGCTTTTGACCACTATGTCATCCATGTAGGCTTCCACATTTCGTATTTTTATGCTCAAAAGCCGCCATGGACTACTCTTGCAAATGTTGAACCAGCATTCTTTAATCCGAAAGGCATCCGTACGTAAAAGTATGTGCCACATGGGGTGATGAATGCGCTTTCTCCTCATCCTCTTCGCCATGAAGATCTGATGGTACTGAGTATGCATCAAGAAATGAAAGCAAGTCACATCCGCCATGGAGTCAACACTGATCGATGCGCCGCAAGGAAATGGGTCTTGGGACAAGCTTTATTAACATCGGTAAAGTCGATACAAAGCTCCATTTCCGCTTGCCTTGGCGCATCACTACAGTGATTAGCCAACCACGAGGATGGAGCACCCTCCGACAAGGCCTGCTGCTTCCAATTTCTTCATTTCTTCGCGATGAATTTTGGCGCCCACCGCTCGCTTCCTCGATTTTCTGCTTGACGGGCCGCAAATGAGGACAGACGGCAAGACGGTGCTCAATTACTTTCCGGAACACTGGGATGTCGACGGTTGCTATGCAAACACGCCGACGTTACCGCCAGGAAGCAACGAGCGCGCTTCCTATTTAGGGTCGAGTGGCACCGATGGTGAAGGTACCACCAGTGCCCTCCTCCCTGGCGGACACCTTCTGGTCTCTAGTGGAGCTGCCATCGCCTCTTTACACTTGCTGCTGGAGCTCGGCGGTGCACTCGACGGTAGCGGAGCACTCGAGGAGGTGCGCTGCCGAGTGGGCATCGTAACTCTTGCCGGACTTGGTTTTCTTCTTCCCGGAGCTTCAACGGCAAGTGACTTGTAACTGCTGCGGCGTCGCTTCCTGTGAGATCTTGTCGCGCAGATAAGAGCATCCTTCTTGTCGCCAGTGACGAAATGACACTTATCGGCCTCGCATCTTCAAAGATGTTGTATGCATAATGAGAGGCTGCCATGAATTTGGCGAAGTGCGATTTGCCAAGTATCCCATTGTAAGGCAATGGGAAGTCAAAGAACGCCAAAAGTGACCTCTCCAGTCCTGAAGTTCAACTCGCTGCCAAATGTCACCGCAACGTGATCTTTCCTTCGCTTGCTCCTTCCCGGATTGATTCTTGAATGTGTCGGTCTCTTCGAGCTCGCCATCGTGGATCCGGAGTTTCGGAGTACCGCGAGGAGATCAGATTCGCCGCCCCGCTGGCCAACTAGCATCTTAGTGACCTTGAGGTTGCGGATAGTTGGTGAAACCAACATCGGGTAAGCACCCGAATCGCAGTTATGCGATCAGGGTGGTCCTCAATATCAAAGATGATAGGCGTGGACCATTTCAGAGGCTTGCATGACTCGACGGATGGTTCTTCCGCATTGACTTCCCCGCGATCCATTGCTTGAGCTGGCGTGTGAAGTATGCGAGAAGCACCGCCAACGCGACAAGACCTCTGTGGCTTTATGGAACTCCTACCATCGGTCTCGCTATCATCCATATCTTCATCGTCACGCCATCTTCATCCTTGTCACGCCGCTGGAGGTCTGTCTCCTTGTCGCCGCTTGGCTTTGCCTGCTGGGCCCTCCCCCGGCCGGACGCTTGCTAGCTCCTCCAAAGACCTTCCTAGGCTCTTCTCCTTGTCGCGTTGTTCAGATTCAGCCTTTTGTTGCTCGACAAGCAGCTCGACCTTCTTGCAGCTCTGAGGTCATGGCCCTTGGTGCGGTGGATCTTGCAAGATCGCTTCGCTGGTGTTGCCCCGCTTGTCGGCGATCGCCACACCGGCAGCAATGGTGCCAGCCGGCAACCTCCATGCCGGAGCTACCAGCTTTGGCTTTCTTGGCGCCACCTCCGCTGCTTCGGACTGCTCAACAACTAGCACATCTTTGCCTTTCTTTTTCCTGTTGTTCCACCGCCGTTTTTCTTTGCCGGGCGGCTCTCACTATCGATCCTCCCGCTTTATATTCTCTCCCGGGAGTTTCTCCTTCCTCAAAGACGTGCACACTTGTCGGCTGTGGCATATAGCTCATCGACGCCCCTGATCTTGCACATCGCCATCTCCTCCCGTGAGATCTCACGGTTTCGCACGCTCGATGGAACGCGCTACGATTACTGCGTGGTGGACATTCCGATGTTGTGTGCAGACGCGTCAATCTCTCTCAATGTACTTATGCTAGGGCTCTCCTTCCTTCGGGCGCAGCAGATGAAGATCGCTTCTGGCCATGAGGCTTGTGGGCTTCGTAAAGGCAACCGGCTAAATCGATGGTATAGATCCGCCCAAGAAGATATGGAGTTGTCCTGCAAGTGCATGAGCCAGATCCGACATTGGGCTTGAGTACCAGGGAAGTAGTTGGCCAGATCTTGTCGCCTCGCCTCCGCAGCTTGCACCGCTGATGGTGTAGATGTCGAGAACTCCGGACGGATGCGCTCTTGCCGTCAGTATTTCTCTCTGCAATATGGCTTGAAATTCTTCTTGTCTCCACTAGACTTGCCGCAGCTCACGAAAGTGAACGCAGGGCAACCCATCACAGACGGCAAGTCGCTCGGTTCTCTCGGCGCATGCATGTCGACAGAGGGTCCAGCGATCGGTCCGATTGACGCCGCTTCTTCTTCGCACTCGATGCGCAGTTCGAGGCCTTCTTGCTGTCGCTCGCGGAAGAACTTAGCGCCGATCGCGACGAGCTCGGGTTCGGCGACGCTGTGGAGTCGCCGAGGTGGATCCGACGAGTTGGCGATCTTGGCCTCGGGTGGAGAGAGTGCATGGTGGTTGCACTCCACAGGTTTCGCTGCCACCGCTCGCGCTTGGCAGTCCTTCCGCAGCAGCGATGTACCGGCTGTCAGCTGGAGTGTCCGCCGCTGGCAAAGCCGATGAGACTCGATGGTGGCCTCCATTCATCGATTTTGTCGGGCTGTTGGAGGGTAATCCAGAGCAGCTTGAGCTCTCGCCAAAGCTTCGCTGGAGTGGTGGGCGGCAATGGCGAACGGCGCGAGGAGCGGATATGCTCGACTTCTAACTATGTTAGAAGGAGCAGATCCCGCCCAGCGACATGTGTTTCGCCAGGCTCTCGCATGTTGGCGCATGCTGGTCTTGAGCATCCCAAATCCACCAGCCGATCTTGGTCCAACGAACGTATGGTACTGCGGAATACCATGACGTTATGTCGGTCCCGCCTCCCGAGATGGGCGCGTGCATGTACGGACGCCGAGGTCTCGCGCAGCTCTTGTCCTTGGACCGCAGCACTGCGGGGCTCCTCATCGACGCCGCTTCCGCAAGCGCTTCACCCCACCACCTGCTTGCTTCGGTGGTGGTGGATCGACGTGGATCGGATCACGCCGCCGCCGTCTTCTTCTAGTGGCATGTCGATGAAGATGATGAAGATCTAGCTCAGGGGAACACCGGATCAGGTTCACACAGCCTCGACGCCTTTACCGGGCGCGCCTAAAGATGTCGGGAAGCTGATCTCGACCCACGAACACCTATGGGACCGGCGACCGAGCCCCTTCGGCTCAAGGGGGCGGAGATCGCACTAAGAGCAGATCGAGGGAAGCACACGAGCAGTTTACCCAGCTTCGCAGCTCTCCGAGAGATAACACTCCTACCGCTGCATGTCCGAGTGTATTGAGTTCTTGCTAGGAGCGCTGAGTATACAAGACACACCAGCTGCTAACGAGACCTAGTGTGGGTGTTTTCGCTTCAACCTTTTGAACCTCCCTCACGCTATGCATGGGCCTCCTTTTATATGCTTCAAGGAATTCCACAGGTGGCAACGAGACAAGGGTAAAATGGAAAAAGGATTGCGGTTGGTACAGCCACTGCATGACAGTATCATACCTAACCCTCGACGGCTAGGGACAAAGGCATTAAATGCCCGCTCACGCCGCCAAACAAAGGCAAACAGGGACCGTCAGTGACGCCACCGCCACACGATGGCAATCTTGTCACTGTTGCTGCCACATCAAGCCTCCCGTCCAAGACAGCCTCTCTGCCACGCTGCACTTGGAAAGGTCCCTGTATGCACATCGTTGGTGGATGTGCTGAGCGCAGGAACAGAAGGTGTAGTCTGCTGCGCAAGCGCCTTTGCCGCGGTTGTTGCCTTGACGTCCTAAGCTTGTCGCTTCACTGGCCTTCCCAAGCAAGCTCCTCTTGCCGGGCCTTGTCTCCTAGGTGCCTTTGGCTGGTCCTCCCCAAGCTCCTCTTGCCGGGCCTTGTCTCCTTGGCTTGAATACTTTGTTCTTGAATGGCTCCAAAGGAACTACGGAGGACCTTATGGTCACTCCGCAAGCCTTGCCACGGGAAAGTAACTGTAACCGCCTTGCACAAGTTTCGGATACTAGGGTACCCCTACTCTAGTAATAATCGACAGAGATTTCATCTATTTCTTCAAAATAAATCCACCATACCGTTTCTAAAAGGATATAAGTGAAGCACTAGAGCAAATGACAAACTACTCCAAAAGATATAAGTGAAGATCAATGAGTAGTCAATAATTATGTAACTACGTGAAGACTCTCTAAAATTTAAGAATTTCAGATCTTGGGATATTATTCAAACATCAAGCAAAACTAAATAAAATAAAATGACGCCCAAGCAAAACACATATCATGTGGTGAATAAAATATAGCCTCAAGTAAAGTTACCGACAGATTTAAGATTTAAAGAGGGATGCCTTCCGTGGCATCCCCAAGCTTAGGCTTTGGTTGTCCTTGAATATTACCTTGGGGTGCCCTGGGCATCCCCAATCTTAGGCTCTTGTCACCCTCATTCCATAGTCCATCGAATCTTTACCCAAAACTTGAAAACTTCACAACACAAAACTTAACAGAAAACTCAGAAGTCTGCTAGCTAAAGAAAACAAAACACCACTTCAAGGTACTGTATTGAACTCATTCTTTATTTATATTGGTGTTAAACTTACTATATTCCAACTTCTATGGTTTATAAACTCTTTACTAGCCATAGACTCATCAAAATAAGCAAACAACATACTAAAACAGAATCTGTCAAAAACAGAACAGTCTGTAGTAATCTGAATTAATGCAAACTTCGAACTCTAAAAATTCTGCCCAAAACAGGACGACCTAAATAATTTGTTTATTGATCTGCTGCAATTGGAATCAGTATCATATCACATTCTCGTAATTTGTAACAATTGTTTTTGTGAACAGAAAGCTTATGAATTTTCAGCAAGATCAAATAACTATCATCCAAGAAGATCCTATAGGTTTAACTTGGCACAAACACTAATTAAAACACAAAAAACAAATCTAACCAGAGGCTAGATGACTTATTTATTACTAAACAGAACCAAAAGCAAGAAACTAAAATAAAATTGGGTTCCCAACAAGCTAACGCTTAACGCCCCTAGCTAGGCATGATGATTTCAATGATGCTCACATAAGACATAAGAATTGAAACATAAATAGAGCATCATGAAGAATATGACTAGCACATTTGTTTCTAACCCACTTCCTATGCATAGGGATTTTGTGAGCAAACAAC
>JAHIAM010003963.1:0-21143 GCA_021605205.1 Aegilops longissima | reverse complement strand
TTTGGGCAACCAGGGTTCTTAAGTTGAACTCTGTTAGATCTTTTATTCGAGATTTCCGCATTAGATGAGTACTTATTGTATGCTTGTTGTTTGTCTCGTAGATCACCCGGAGTGCGCCGCTTGTTACTTCAATCTCTAGGACTCATGGATCATCGCAAGGCAAGTAACACTTTGATCATACTTTCTCATACCCAGTTTATGCATTAGATCTATTCCTCAAACACTTGCATGATTAGGATCTAATTAAATTGTGGATTTTGGGAAGTAGATTGAGGTAGTACCTATTACCTGCTTTTACTTATGAAACCTTGGGAGTTACTTCTACGCTTGCTTGTTCATGCCATGCTATGCTAGTAGACGGATTGGGTGAGTGAATATCCATGAAGATGTGAGATTGTTAATTAATGGTTTATCTAAGGTGGCAACCTAACACACATCCGTGGATTGAGGCACCGGTTTCTTCAGACTTGCTCAGATTTCTTCGACCGCCACCTGTGCTCTAAGGGATCATAAGATTATTCAAACTGAAACTTCCGTGCAGCCACAAGCCAATTATGGGCTCTGCGAGTTGACTAAGTCGGCAAACTCTACGGTAGGCTAGCTGATGTAGGGGATGTAGGTTGGTACGGTTCACCCACATGTAAGGTGCTAGCACTTCAAAGACTATGTCTCGCCATCCGCTTTCAAACACCATGTAGTGCGAGAACCAAGCGGAGGCGATCGAGTCTTGTGGGGAAAAGTGCGAAACCTCGCAGAGTGTATAAACTAATCATGATTAGCCGGTCCCGTTATGGACAATTTGAGTATCCGAATTGATTATCATGTGAATCTCAACATGTTACTTCTAATAAAAGTTATTGGGTTTTATGAGTACTTTTTAATTGGGATTGAGGATGTTCAACCATCTTCAATGTTTAACAACCACCATGATAGTTAAATAAAATTATTCCTTTGATGTAGGGAAAAATCAGCTTTATGCAAAAATCAAGAGCCTTACCACCAGCCAAATATGCATGTAGTATAGGCTTATTCATTCATTGCTTTTATGTGTTACATTGCCAAGATATTCCATGTGTCGAATTTGGCTGCAACTTTTCACGCTATGCACTTTTCGAATTGTAAGGTGTTAGGTCGGGTTCTATACTCAGGATGCCTGGAGTTGATGGACTCGCTTATCTTCCAAGCCTTCGCTGTTATCATTAGATGGCCTTAAGCCATATTTTGTATTCGTTCCCTTGTGGACAACGATGTAATAAGTGTGTGATTGCTACCGCTATAAATCCTTCAAGTAATGTGGTGTCAAGATTATCGATCCAGGATGACACGAGCACGAGGCTAGATCCATTCGGTCTGGTCGCCAGAGAATGGTATCGAGCACACGACGTAGGACACACTACTAAGTTAAAGCCATAGATCACTCTCTTCCCATTTTCTAACTCCTCATCTTTTCTACTCTTTTAGGATGATTTGACGCTAAGATCAAGTACACCCAACCGGATGAAGGCACACCTTTTGATTTCACTTGAAGGAAGTTACTAAGTACTTGAACATTGGATTACCAAGCTTCACCGGACTTTCAACGCCACTCCTCAAGAGGAGCGCCGAAGATTCATGCTCACGCCCAGAAGGACATTTGCCCCAATCACCAAGCCAATAGATAGTGTTTTCAGGCACCCACTTGAGTCCGGGAAGAGCATGGCAGCTCACATCACCATGGGACGATTGAGAAATCTATCAAGAAGATCTCAAGGACACCATCTACCAGATTTATGGACGCCGAGATGACAAATGGGACTAGTCAAACCAAGAAGGATAGGTCCATTGCAGCCTCATCCAGAGTTAAATCAACACATTCGACGCCAGAGAATCAAATTGCAATGACATGTTGGAGTTGGTAAGACAAGGAAAGGATCATCGAATGGAAGAAGAACTAAAGACTACACGAAGGACTACATGGACGAGATCAGCTCGCAAGACACAATAACAATCTTAAGTACGAATCAAGAACTCAAGAAGAAGTTCGCCAGAATGAAGACCAGATGTCAACACCCAATCGACTACATCAACATCGACGACAGATTCGGATCCAAGTGAACCCGATTTTGAAGACGGTCGAGCGACATCATGGAGTCTTCCACCGTTCAAATTAGTAGAAGTCCCCACATATTAGTAGTATTCCTCCATGTAAACCTTTATAGTACACGACTTTTGGAAGTTAGATCGTTGTAGCCTTGTTTGATTGAATGAAGTGATTTGTGTGCATTTGCTCATTGTTTGGGTAGTGATTCCAGACCTCATTCTATTCTACTTTCTCCTTTTCTAAACCCATCGATGCCTCCAGGAACCGGATTCGCTTTCCCGCCAGAGATCACCCAATTGATCCAAAGGAATACCCGATTCAAACATTTGCAACAACAACAACAACAACAACAACCCACCCCACCACCACCACCACCCGGGATCATGATGTTTTAGACTGAACCCGCGGGTATTCCAAGACACCGAGCCAATTTAGCAGATGACCGGGTCAAGAAGGAAGGAGCGACTACGCAGGAGCACAGAGGAGAAAATGAAGTTTGCGCACATCATCTTGAAGGACCCCAGAAGAGTGGGAGAATTTCAAACTTACCCCAGAGAACCGCCAATGGGACCAGCCAGAAGTTTTCCCACAGCCCATGTTTCACAGGACCAGGCCAGAAAAGGGAGTTTCGAACTTCCCAAGGAGGAAGGATCCCAAGATGGGATGACAGCAAATTCAGTTAGCCCGATACGCTAATGCCAAACAAGAAGTTTCAGAAGGATGAATGAAGTTCAAAGAGCCTTAGGACAAGCAATAATGGGAGTTAGTAGCCGAGCCAGATTAGGGAAAGCAAAGTTGGAACTGCAACGAATATACAAGGGAAGTATAATCAGTCCCACAAAGCCCTTTATACCCCTAAATCAGGAATTCAGTCCAGATACCCATGGAGGAGGTAATTCGACAACCATAATGGCACCAAGAATGGGAACGGAATGGAGGAAGCAACGATGAACTCGCACCAACCCGCTCTACACCATCCAAGGTAGACTGAGTCACATTATTTGCTTTAAATGCCGCAAGACTGGCATTATGCAAATGATTGTCCGTAAGGCCGAATGGAAATGGCAATGGAAGCTCGAAAGAAGCCCAACCCTTTCAACAGGGGACATGTGAACCACATTGATGTGGAGGAGGTTGAAGATCAGCCCGATGCAAGAATCGGTAAGTTTTTGGTTAAGTCTTTTACGCAGCTTGTTCTTTTGATACTGGTGCATCGATTCATACATATCAAGGGATTTGTGGATAAGTACAAGTTACCAACCCAAGCCCTTAGGTCACCCATGCTAGTAACCTCACCCGAGCAGAGTACATGGCTAGTAAATGGTGTGATCGATCGCCACTAAGGATCGGACACTATGTTTTCCCTCGCACTCAATAGTTCGGAATCCCAAGGATTGATGTGATATTAGGAATGGATTGGTTATCAAAGTATGGAGGAAACATAGATTGTACCACAAGGTCAATTTTGCTCACCACACCGTAAGGAAGAAGGATTAAGTATGTATCACGGCACGAGTCGAGGAGAGCACAAGTTAATTGCTTAACAGGAGTGGTACAGAAGAAGTACCAGCGAGAAGGATTATCCTGATGTATTTCCTAAGAGTTGCCGTGAATGCCGCGGATAGAGACATTGAGTTTTGATCGAGCTGTTGCGGAACAGGCCCGATATCGGTTAACTGCATGTGATGCCCGCAAAGGATTTGGCGAAATTAAGAAGCAGATTAAGGAACTATTGATAAAGGTTTTATTCGCCCAAGTTCTTCACCTTGGGGATCACCCGCTTTATTGGTGGAGAAGAAGGATGGATCGTTGAGAATGGTTGTTGATTATCGTGGATTGAATGAAGTAACATCAAGAACAAGTACCCACTACCGATGATAAATGATCTGCTTGATCGCTTGCAAGGAGCCAAAGTGTTCTCTAAGATCGACTTATGCATCGTGGTACCATCAGCTTGAAGATTCGGAGCAAGACATACCCAAGACAGCATTTACCACTGAGATATGGATCTGATGAGTATACCGTTATGTCATTTGACTGACTAACGACCAGCCTATTTCATGAACCTGATGAACAAAGTGTTTATGGAGTTTTTGGACAAGTTCGTCGTGGTGTTCATTGATGACATTTTGATTTTCTCAAGAATGAAGAGGAACACAAGGAACATTTGAGATTGGTTTTGGAGAAACCGAGGGAACACCAGCTTGTATGCCAAGTTCAAGAAATGTGAATTTTGGTTAAAGGAAGTTGGATTTCTGACATGTTATATCCGGAGAAGGGATAGCAGTTGACCCCACAAAGTTGAGACCAGAATCAAATGGGAAGCACCAACGACAGTTGAGAGATTCGAGTTTCCTTGACTCGCAGGATACTACCAAGATTCATTGAGAATTTCTCAAGGATTGCAAAGCCTATGATGAATTGTTGAAGAAGGAAACAAATTCATATGGACCGAGGACGTGAGGCAAGTTTTAGGAGTTGAAGAAAAGATTGGTTACCTCACCAGTTTTGATATTGCCGATCAAACTAAGGATTATGAGGTGTATTACACGCTCACGCCGAGGACTTGGAGCAGGCTTATGCAGGAAGGAAGAGTTGTTTCAGATGCTTCACGACAACTTAAGCCCCATGAGTTGAATTATGCCACTCATGATTTGGAGTTAGCAGCCAGCAGTGCATGCCTTGAAGACGTGGAGACATTTTCTCATTGGAAATCATTGTGAAGTATATACGGATCACAAGAGTTTGAAGTACATCTTCACACGTATGAATTGAATCTTTACGAGGAGATGGTTAGAGCTAATCAAGGATTACGATATGAGATTGCATTATCACCCGGAAAGGCTAATGTCGAAAGGCAGATTGAGCCGTAAGAGCCACGTCAATACCCTAATGATGGGAGAAATACCCAATGAGTTAGCCGAGGACCTTCGAGAACTATGTTTGGAAATAGTTCCAGAGGCTATGTAGCAGCATTGGAAATTCAATGACATCGATGGACAAAATCGAGAAGCCCAAAAGGCGATAAGGAAGTTGCCTCTATAAAGGAGAAAATGAGCAAAGGAAAAGCTAAAGGATTTCGTGAGGATGAGCACGATACCCTATGGTTTGAAGACCGTGTTTATGTGCCCAATGACCCGTAGATCGGAAGTTGATTTTACAAGAAGCCCATGATTCACCCTATTCGATTCACCAGAAATACCAAGATGTATTTGGATTTGAAGAATATTTTCGATGGACCGAATGAAGAAGGATATTGCGAGTATGTAGCAGTTTTGACGATGTCGAAAGTAAAGCGTAACATCGTAGCCAGGATTGTTACAACCATTGCCGATACCCAATGGAAGTGGATAAACTAGGTATGGATTTCATCACAGGTTTGCCAAAGACCCGCTCAGATATGACTCGATTTTCATAGTCGACGCTTGACTAAGGTAGCCATTTCATTCCAATAAGACTACCTATAGCAGGTAAGTTGGCAAAGAAACATGACCGAATTGTGTGTTTACACGGAATTCCAAGGAGCATGACGATGAGGGAACCCGTTTTTCAAATTTTGGAACCAGTTAACAAACATTGGGAACCCGATTGAATTCAACAGCTTTCCACCCACGACGATGGAACCGAGAGAGTCAATCAGATTTTGGAGGACATGCGAGAGCTTGTGCACTAGATTATGGATCTAGTTGGGATGACAATTTGCCGATGCAGAATTTTCCTACAATAACAGCTACCAAACCAGCTTAAAGATGGCACCTTCGGGCCTTGTATGGAAGAAGGTGCAGGAACCGTTGTCATGGGACAAACCGAGATCGCCCTTGTTTGGACCAGATTTGATTAAGGAGTCTAACAGAAAGTTGTTGATTCGAGAGGCTCAAGGTAGCCCATGCATGTAAGAGCTATGCCGATTCAAAGCGCAGGATTGAGTATGAAGTTGGAGAAGAGTTATCTCGAGTATCCCCGCCGAGGAGTGAAGCGTTTGGAGTTAAAGGAAAGTTAGCACCCTGCTTGTTGGACCATATAAGATTTTGCAACGCATGGGAGAAGAAAGTTGGAATTGCCAAGGACTGGAGTTCATGATGTCAAGATAGCAGAGGTAAAGAGAAAAGCCACCGGAGGCAATTCATTGAAGGATGACTTGACATATGAGGAAAAACCTTAAGATTCTCGATTATGCCAAAGAGAGTTACCCCAGCAAGGTTATCAAGTTTTGCAAAGTTCGGAGCCACCACACCGAGGATGAAGCCACCGGGAAAGAGAGGAAGTTTTGCTTAAGGACCACCTCACCTATTTTCTAGTTAACCCAATCTCGAGGGCTAGATTCATCTTAATAGGTTTGTAACATCCCAAATTTTCAATTTGGAATGTTATACATTAGGTCATCATGCATACATATTTTCTCGTTTTCCGATCCTAGAAATTTCACGAACTCAAGGACCCTGGAGAGTTGGAAGTTTCATAATTTTCATATTTGGGATCTCTCAAATTTGAAAATAGGATCATTGGATTATTTAAATTATCTTCATAAAGTTTTTCCTAAAAAATATCTTGAGAGGGAATAATATGACTTTCCCAAACAATTAGGAAAATGAAGATATTATAAATAAACCAAATTTGGTTTTAAGATTTATTTTGCTTAGGCAAAATGAGCATTTAAAAAATTATGCATGTATTTTTTTTAAAGTTCATTTTGTTCACTCATTTTAGGAGTCGAGAAAATTTGTTTTAATTAATTTGGAGTTCATTTGATATTTATTTTATTTGTTTTGTTTTAAATTTTATTAAAAAACGCCCCGAGAGGGCTACCCCAAACAAAGGGCCCCCCACCCCCCGCCCATCTCTTCCTCCTCCTCCCAAGGTAAGGAGGCCCCCCACGACGGACCGCCCGAGTCCGGTTGACCTGCCGCCTCCCCGCAACAGCCCCCTCCTCCTTAAATACCCCCTTCTCTCCCATCCCCAGATTCCCCAGCCCTTGCCGCCAACGCCGCTTCGGGCCGGAGCACGCCGCCCCGAGCCCACGCCGATTCCCACCCACCGACTTCGCCTGCCTGCCGAGACTGGCCGAGCCCGGTGACCGCCGGAGGGCCTCACCCCAACCGTTTTATCCTCGACCGATCCGGTTTTTTAAAAAAATATTGTTTGGTTTTTTTTAAACCTAGATTGTTTTATTTTTTTCGGTTTTTATTTAACGGACGCTCACCAACCGCTCGCTTCAATGAACCGCCTAGATTTCCCGTTAACAACGCTTTTTTAACTCGCTCGGCCTTTTTTTTTAATCGGATTTAACCCTATTTTCGATTTGATTTCATCTGATTTTCAAATTTTTATTTCGCCGCTTATCGGAATCAGGATTCAAGCGCCTGGAGTTTCAGAACGAAACCCCGGCCGCACCCTACTTTCACAGAGTTTTGCCACTGAAATTTTGACCAATTTCAGATCGCTAAACCAGACGTTTTCTCGAGTTTCACTTTCGAGTTTGTTTTGATTCGATTCTTTTGCAACCGGGTTCTGTTGAACCGTTAGATCTTTATTCGAGATTTCGCATTAGATGAGTACTTATTGTATGCTTGTTGTTTGTTCCGTAGATCACCCGGAGGCGCCGCTTGTTACTTCAATCTCTAGGACTCATGGATCATCAAGGCAAGTAACACTTTGATCATACTTTCCATACCCAGTTTTATGCATTAGATCTATTCCTCAAACACTTGCATGATTAGGATCTAATTAAATTGTGGTTTGGGAAGTAGATTGAGGTAGTACCTAACTTTTTTACTTATGAAACCTTGGGAGTTACTTATTGCTTGTTCATGCCATGCTATGCTAGAACGGGATTGGGTGAGTGAATATCCATGAGATGTGAGATTGTTAATTAATGGTTTATCTAAGGTGGCAATAACACACATCCGGGTGGATTGAGGCACCGGTTTCATCAGACTTGCTCAATTTCTTCGGACCGCCACCGTGCTCTAAGGGATCATAAGAT
The DNA here is from genome assembly GCA_021605205.1 of Aegilops longissima. NCBI lineage: Eukaryota > Viridiplantae > Streptophyta > Magnoliopsida > Poales > Poaceae > Aegilops > Aegilops longissima. Next base: position 13,080 of record JAHIAM010003963.1, on the reverse strand, counting down.
TATTCAAACCGAAACTTCCGGCAGCCACAAGCCAATTATGGGCTCCGGAGTTGACTAAGTCGTTAACTACGGGTAGGCTGTTTAATGGGTTTCTCACCCCATGTAAGGGCAGCCCCAAAGCAGGCATCCGTTCTTGTGGGGAAAAAGGGGGTGGCGGGGGCAAACCTCCGCAGAGTGTATAAACTAATCATGATTAGCCGTTCCCCGTTATGGACAATTTGAGTATCCTAATTGATTATCATGTGAATCTCAACATGTTACTTCTAATAAAAGTTATTGGGTTTTGATGAGTACTTTTAATTGGGATTGAGGATGCAACCATCTTCAAGTTTAACAACCACCATGATAGTTAAATAAAATTATTCCTTTGATGTAGGGAAAATCAGCTTTATGCAAAATCAGAGAGCCTTACCACCAGCCAAATATGCATGTAGTATAGGCTTATTCATTCATTGCTTTTATGTGTTACATTGCCAGATATTCCATGTGTCAATTGTTGGCTGCAACTTTTCACGCATGCATTTTTGCATTTAAGTAAGGTGTTAGGTCGTGGTTCTATACTCATGATGCCGCTTGGAGTTGATGGACTCGCTTATCTTCCAAGCCTTCCATGTTATTATTAGATGGCCTTAAGCCATATTTTGTATTCAGCCCTTGTACAACGATGTTAAGTGTGTGATTGCTACTGCTATAAATCCTTCGGATCGTGGTGAAATCGATCCAGGATGACACGGCCGAGCGCTAGATCCATTCGGTCCGGTCACACAACCTCTTGGTGGAGAATACACCCCACTTATCCCATCGCCAATTTCGGGGATCAGTTCCAAGAAGTTTTCGACCGCCATGTCCACGGAGCCATGAGTCCAAAAGCGGAGTTCCCAACTTACGCCGGGAACCGATCAAGACGGGATGAGTTCAAAGAGCCGCTATGCCCCATGATGTACAGGAAAGCAGGAAAAAGTTTCCGAGGGACTCAATGACGAGGGGAATGCAGCTAATGGTGTACTTCAACAATTACCGGAGTGGTATACAAGGCCACCATACTTGAAGGCAAGCAGCAGCAGATTGATAGGCAAGGGAAGATGGCCGGGAAGTACAACCGAGCTCACAGGCCCCCATGCCCCATACTGGAGGGCATACCCATCACACCCATGGAGGACATAATCATGGAGGACATAACCATGGAGGAAATGGGAACAACCACAACCACCAAACAAGTCGGCAATGGAAACGCAATGGCAACCAGATCGCCCGCCCTGCAAGGATCTGAGTCACATCACCTTAAGTGCCGTAAAAAGGGCATATGCCACCGAGCCCGGAGGCCGCGAGGAATGGAAACGGCAATGGAAGCTCAAAAAGAAGCCCAACCCTTTTCCTCGGTCGTGAACCACATTGACGGGAGGACGCCTATGATCAGCCAAACTGGTTGGTAAGTTTTATTAAATTCACGCCCGATTGGTACTCTTTGATTCGTGCAACGATTCATTTATATCAAGGGTAGTTGGAAAAGTACGGTTGCCCACTAGAACCCTTAGAAGCCCTCTTCATGTCGGGCCAAGAGAGGAGAAATGATGGCAGTTTAGGTGTATGCAACCCTCAACATCGAAACCATAAACCCCAGACCATAGTAGAAACCCGACCTTGGATGTAATCCTAGCCATGGATTGGTTGACGGTTTGAAGGAAACATAGATTGTGCCCAGAAGACGATTCTGCCACCACCCCAGGAAGAGGATCAAGTATTATCCGATATCCCATGGAGAATGTGAATTTCACGGAGTTGTTCAGAGGAAGGCCGGAAGATTTTCCCATGTTTCGGAGGAATTACCGAATGCCACCTAAGACATTGAATTTCGATTGAGTTATTGCCCGACAGCCCCAATATCCAAGAGACCCTATCGGATGCCCCGAACGATTTGGAAGAGATTAAGAAGCAAATTAATGAACTTTGGAGAAGGGATATTCGCCAAGCTCGCACCTTGGGGAGCCCCCTTTGGTAGAGAAGAAGGATGGAACCCCGAGAATGGTTAGGACTATCGTCCTGAACGACGGGACCATCAAGAACAAGTACCCCGCCATGATTAATGATCTATTTGATCAGCTAGTTGGAGCCAAGGTATTTCCAAGATCGATCCGATCGGGTATCATCAAAGATCCGTGAAAGGATATACCCAAAACAGATTTACCACCGGTATGGTTTATAGAGTAACCGTCATGTCTTCGGATTGACTAATGCCCCGATACTTCATGAATTTGATGAACAAGGTATTTATGGAATATCTGGAAAGTTTGTTGGTGTTCATCGATGATATACGATTTTTCCAAGAGGAAAGAAAAGGAAATTTTGCCTAGTTCGAGAAACTCCGAAACATCGCCTATGCCAAGTTCAGTAAATGTAATTTTGTAAGGAAGTGGACCTTGAATTTATTTAAGAAGGAATAGCTGACCCCACCAAGGTTGTATCCACCGAGGGGACCCCCTACCAAGGAGATCCGCGCTTTCGACCCAGGATATTATGGGTTTATTGAGAATTTCAAGATTGCGCCCATGAGAGTGTTGAAGAAGGACGCCAAGTATATTGACCGAGGATTGTAAGCCGCCCGGAATTGAAGAAACGTTTTAAAACAGAGATTTTGGGAATACACAAGGATTTGTGTATATTGGACGCTTCCGCCAGGACTTGAGGAGTACTATGCAGAAGGAAAAGTTGTAGCTTATATATACCACCACCCCGAGATGAATTACGCCACAATGATTTGGAGGCAATATATGCACTCAAGACTGGAGGCATTTTTATCGGAAATATTGTGATGTTTCAAGATCATAAGAGCTTAAGATATTTTCACGCAGAAAGAGTTGAACCTCGAGGAGGGGCAAGTTAATCAAGGACTATGACATGAGATTGCATTACCACCCGGAAAGGCTAATGGTAGCAGATGCTTTGAGCCGTAAGAGTTTGTGAATATTATAGGGAGGATTACCCAGAGTTAGTCGATGACCCTAGATCTTCACGAGATAGTTCCGGAGGATACCCGAAGTTCAGTCCATTTGGCCGAAAGAATTCGTAAGCCTAGAAGTCGGACAAGGAAATTGATGAGATAAAGAAAAGGATGAATGAAGGAAAGGCTAAAGGGTTTCGAAGGATGAATACGGAGCTATATTTCGAGGATCGATTTTTACCCAATGATCCCAAACTGAAGCTAATTCTTCGAGGCTCATGATTCACCGTATTTCGATTCACCCCTAACACCAAGATGTATCCGGATTTGAAGGAAAGTTTCGTGGAGTATGAAGAAGGACATTGCTAGAAGCGATATGCGTTTTCCAGGAGAAAGGCGAAATCGGCCGCAGGTTACTTCAACCCTTGCCGATTCCCGAGTGGAAATGGGAAAACTTGAATGGATTTTATCGGATTACCAGACCTGCTCGGTTATGATTCCATCCGGGTGGTTGATCGATGACCAAGGTAGCTCATTTCATTCCCGTGAAGACTACCTATACCATAAGTTAGCCAAGAATACATGACCAGGATCGATGTTGGGGAGTTCCGAGGAGTATCGGGTCGATAGAGGAACACAATTTACCTCAAAGTTTTGGAACGCCATGAAACTTTGGGTACGAGGTGGAGTTCAAGAAGCTTTTCATCCGCAGAAGATGGAGACCGGAGAGTCAACCAGATCCTGAAGACATGTTGAGAGCTTTGCGCGACTATGGGTCTAGCTGGGATGATAATTTGCCATACGCGGAGTTCTCGACAATAACAGTTATACAATCAAGATGGCCCTTCAAGCTCTATACGAAGGAGGGCCACCATTGCTGTGGGATGGTGTTGAGATCAAACTTTTCGTCCCGATCTTATCAGATTCCAAGATAAAGTCAAGCTGATTCAGATAGACCAAGGTAGCCACCGTAAGAGTTATGCGATAAAACGCAAGTAACATAACGGGAGACCGCATATTTCGTGTGTCCACCTTGGAATCAAGAGGTTCTGTTAAAGGAAAGTTAGCACCCCGGTTCATTGGCCCCACAAAATCCCAACGTGGAGAAGTTGCCAAGTTGGAATTGCAAGGATTGTCCGAGTTCATTATGTCTTCCATGTTTTCAAAGAAATGCCATGCCGGATGGCCGATATTCCGCTGAGAGACACAAAGGCCCCTAGAGGCCATACAGCTGCAAAGGATCTGACTTATGAGGAGCAAACCCATCTGAATTCTCGAGATTATCGAAATCCCAAAATTCTAAATTTTGGAATGTTATATTAAATAAATAATTTGATTGTTTGTTGATTGTTGAGAGATTGATTGTGAAAGTGAGTGAATTAAACTTTTTTGGTTAAATGAGAGGGAATAAAAGGACTTTCCCAAACTTTCATTTTGCTTTTATGCCTCCGGAATTCAAATTTTTTCATCACAAAACCCCGGGAAGATGAATGACTTCTTCCATTTATTTAAATGACAAGGTGTTGAAAATATTTGAATTTCATTTGGAAAATATTTCCAATTTGAAACTTTATGCAACTCAATGATTTTCACGAGAGAAGATAAAATGACTTCTTCAAATTAAATGAAATATGAGTTGAGTTTTAAAAGAATTAAATTCAAAGTTCTTTTGAATTTATTTCCAATTTGGAGTTATTTGAGTTTTATTCAAATTATTTTCTCCAAAAACAAAATATATGGAAAATAGGGTAACATGATTCTACATCAGAAAATTGAGAGAAATTAATTTGAAGTCATTTTGGTATTTAAAAATGATTTTATTGGATTTTATTGGACCAGTAGCACTGTGTGAATTATTAAAATTTGTGTGTATTTCATTTCAAGCTAAAATAGTGTTCATGTTGTAGAAAATCTTTTCTGAAAATTTTGATATATTATATGCCTATATAAAAAAATTATTTTTGTTTTGTTGTCTCTGTCTTAAAAAAATCGCAGCACTCGCGGCCAAGGGCCAAGGCCCAAGGTTGCCTAGCGGCCGGCCGCACAAGGCCATCGCCAAGACGCACCAAGGGAGCCAGGGAGCCTCCTTTTTCCAATCCTAGTAGGATTCTTTTCCTACTTCCTTATTCCGATTTGTTTCTAGATCTTTTCCCTTTGTTTCCTAATCCTAGTCTATTTCTTGTCCCTACCCCAAGCAAACCCTCCTCCCCACTATAAATACCCAAGCACACCCCCTCCAACACATCAAACCAACACCTCTCCTCTCCTCTCCTCTCCTCTCCGCAGCAGCAGCAAAGCACCACCGCCCGCCAAGTGCCGCGCCACGCCTGACCTCTCCCTGAGGTTTATATGATCTCCTCTCCACCGTCCCGTGATCTCCTTTCTCTAGGAGCAACTGCAACATCGGATCCGATCTTCTTCCCCAACTCCGACGACTACTCCGTGAGATCCACGAAATCCTGTAATTCATTTTTTCAGAAAATAGCAATCTTAGAAAATTCATATCTTTTAGAGTTTTTAGTATTTTTGAGTGATTCCAATTGCTATGTGTCACAAATTTGCTGAAGTTTCTGTTAGTTCAATTGTATTTCATATTTGAGCAGTTTAAATTTGTGTTTAGATGAATTTTCTCAAATCACTAGATTTGAGATATTTTGAGTTAGGAATATTATTTTTAATCGATTCTTTTTGCTCCTGGTCTCTAGGACCTTTGTTTATCCAGTAGTATTTAGTATTTTATTTTCAGGTTAATTTAAATTGGTTTTTAGCAAAACAGTACTGTTTTAGTATTAGTTCTGTTTTAGCTTTTTCTTTATTGTTTTTATTAGTTTTAAATTATTTCTTTTGTCACTTTTGACAAAATTAGTTGTGTTTCTGTTAGACAACAGGAGAAAATTTATTTTTATTTTAAAAATTAATTTTCCTTAGTTTTGTATGAAACCTTCTATAGGTCATAGTTAGAGTTTTATAAAAGCTTTTTATTTGTTTCTTTTTGCAAATAAAATTTTATGGAAAAAATACTTTCTGTTAAATTAGTTATTTTACATTTTATTTTCTGTTAATTTATTAGTTTAGTATTTTAATTGTTGTTAAGTTTTTACTTACGGCAAAACTATATTAGATGTTTGTAGCAAAGTCATAGATCTTCGTTAGTAGTTTTTCTTTGTAGTTTTATTTGAAGTTTCTTTTGATTTTGTTTGAGTTTTATTATCGATTTTCCTTGCTGTTTTGATTGTTATTTCGAAGCTAAAATTTTTGCTAGGATGTTTGCTTATGTGAATGCTATGTTTGACTATATAGATTTTCAACGGAGTGACTAATAGTTCTACCAAGTCTTTATTCTCGAGAGCGTTATTATCTTCATGAAGTAATACCGCAAGTTCACTTTGACCATGTTTTTCATACCTATGTGTTTTATTGCATCTAGTGTCATCTTCGCAACAATCCCTCCAAGAGTGATATTGAATCCTTGTAGTTGAGTAGTATGCATGAGGTAGGAACCCATCACCCTGTTACCAAGCCCGGACGTTATTTATTTTAATGCTACGCTATAGTAGACGGGTTGGTATGAGTGCTCGGAGTGGTGTGAGAATGGAGGATCTACGCCAATGACGATAACTCCATGATGGAATCTGCAAGGACTGCATCTTCAAGGCCTCAAGACTTCAAGACTCGAGACAAGAATTCAATACACACTACGGGTGAAGGATTGTTGACGGGCACCTCGAGAAACCAGTGGTTGGCCGATGCATGGAGAAGCGCCATGACATCTTCGGAAAGCTTCACCTGCACTCAAAGAGACGGAAGAATACTTCATGCCTGAAGCTTACCGTGCAACCGCAAGTCATTATGGGCTCGCTTGGTTGACCTTAGTTGTGACTGGCCGGACGGTACTAGCAGATGTAGAACTACGGTAGGATGGGATGAGTACCGATAAAGGTCGAGGAACTCTTTGAAGACCATGTTTCGGTCATCTTGTTCTCAAACACTCAAGTGCGAGAACGAAAGAGAGGGATCAATCTTTGGGTAAAGTGTACAAACCTCTGCAGAGGGTTTAAACCTAATCGATTAGCCGTGTCCCCTGTTATGGACAATTTGAGCATCCGGACTTGGATCTATCTCGAACTCTCAACACCGGATGATAACTTAATTGTGGGCAACTTATGATGAATTTGGGCTATGAGACATCGGTTACGGAACCATGTCATGATAGAAAACTCTATAGTACAGACTTCATTTATTCCTTTGATGTAGGGAAAATAAACCAGCTTTTACGCAAACAAAACTCAGACCCAGAGCCACAAAGCCATATTGCATATAGTATAGTTTTATATCTGTTTTCATGTTGTGATCTTGCCGTACATTCAATGTATCGATTTACAAGGCTGCAACGTATCATGTTGCAGGATTTTCTTCGACGAGTAAGAGTTACGACAGTGGTTACGGTCACACTCAACCTGCCGATGGCGCTGATGGGACTCACACCCGCTTGATTGTTTCCTGTGACTTATGAGGTATATATCAGTTTTACGTTATTTATACATGTGATTGCACTTTGATATATACATTGATGTACGTGTGCAAAGATACTCGATCCGTGGATGGCACGGATACACGAGGCTTGACCGCTCGAGGTCGGGTCGCAGATATGGTATCGAGCACATGTTGACTGTAGGACGGACCCTAGAAATCGGAAAGCCCCTAGGACAGGAAATTCTAAAACTTTATTTTCAAAAGGATCCTTTATCTTCGCCTTGTCTGATTTTATCAAGTAGTCCCTCCACCTCAAATAGTTAGAATATACCCTTTTCCTTTTGATCACATGAATAATCAATCAAGCCGCTCCAAGAAGGACAAGATATCGGATAACTGATGGCCTCTTCGAGTAAAGAGGATTTGACCATGCATTAGAAGAGTTGAAGCTGCAACAATTGAAGACTCAAGACTAGAAGAATTTGAAGAATCAAGAATTATTTGACCTTTAGAAGACCAAAACCTCGTTACACACTTACGTTAGATGCATTTATTTGTGAGCTGTCATTTGTTTGATGTTTTCCGACAGCCACAAAGTAAAACTTGTTTCTTCAAAAACTATTGTTTGTATTGTGTGTATATCCCTCCCCACCTCTCTCATATCTCATCCCAAAACTTTTGGACCCCTATAGATGATGAATGAAGTTGGACTGATATTCTCGATCAAGACTCACCGGAGGCAGAGCTATGGATTCGTAACATGGAGAATCACTTTGGGAGCAATTTGGTTTCAAGGAAGAATGAAGTATTTTATGCTCTTCAAGACTTTGAAGGAAGTGCTGCAACCTGGTGGAAAATGCATCAAGCCATACAAGGATTTAATGGAGCAAGAACTTGGGAGGAATTCAAGAAGACCGTTGAGATCATGTCTCATCCGAAGCACCATGATACACCAAGAAATAAACCTTGTGCCTGCAAGATTTATGGAGAAATAGGACACACCTGTGAGGAACACAAGGATGGATGCCCTCATTGTGAGGAGAAACACCCACTGAGGAATGCCCAACTAGTCGTGTGACTTGTTTCTTGTGTGAAGGAACCACCCACTACCCGACTCAAGGTCACATTTACCCCATGGTGCAACAAACTATTCAGAGCAGGAAGAAGGAATGAAAGAAGCCCTCCGAGAAGTTATGAAAGAACCAGGATGAAGGAATGTGTTGAAGACCTTGATGGAGAAGGCCTCAACAGATTTTACTCCAATGCCGCTATTCATGTGGAGAAGAAGGACATTTTTCACAAGATTGCACCAAGGAAAAAAGAGTATCCGGATACTTCCACGGAAGCAATAGAGTTTGATCCACGGAATAGAAGGTTTGATCGAACGAAGAAACCAGAAGAGAAAACAAAGACACCCTCGTAACAACCCAATTTCTGCAAATAGGGACAAGAGTCATATTACCTGTTTTGAATGTAAGGACGTCGGGCATTATGCCAATCATTGTCTCGAAGGAAGCAAGGAACTCTAGGAGCAGCACCATCTCCAAGAAGCCCAAAGACTTATCGAAGTCATTTGTTTTCGCTGCAAGGAAGCAGGACATTATGCTACTAAATGTTCCGACAAGATGAAAGCTAGGGCTGAGTAGTTGGAATTTTGATATTGGTAATAAGTGTAGTAGGAAGCAATTGTTTCCATAAGGATATGGAGTTGAATTTATGTAATGAAAGTCTCGGATATTGTAATGAATTCATGAAATCAATAAAGTTAAGGTGACATGTTTTCATATGTTTAATTGTATGAGTTGTTACTCTATGAACACGGATTTTGACCATTTTCGAGGATATGAGAAATATGGTCTATGGATGGATTTGTGAATTTCATTTTAGGGTGGTAGTACCCGTGAAAAGACTAGACTAATGGATAAGAAAATATATATTCCACGGACTGTAGTTCAAGGAAAAAAGTTGGAGTTTTGCTTTTGATATGATGGTATGAAGAAACAGAGTACTACTGATTTAAAGGAGGTGTGATATGGAACAAGAGAGTTACTCCAAGGATGAGTTAAAGCTGCACTAGTGTTGAAGTGGGCCATAAACCAGTGCCCAGGATTTTGAAAAGGAACAGTGTAACCTTGATAAAGGAATAAATTTGGAAGAATCAGTGATCCAATCAGCATACGCTTCAGAGGAGGTTACGCAAAACCTCGAGAGTGGTGAAGTAACGATAGATGTTTTGTTTGGCTTGCTGAACAAAGGATTTATCAACCCAGTTCAAGAACAAGAGAAATTCTGCAATGCTTGTGAGTATGCCCAAGTGTTAGAATACGTGATTCACTGCTTACGTATGTGGTAATGATTCAAGTACGGGATGGATTGGCCCCATACCGAGACTTCTATCATGAACTATCATATGTTGATGGAAAATCGAGAGACTTGAAAACTTTAGAAGAGCGCCGACACGACAAGCCAAAACCTTAGAATGGTAGGACGATTGATCCATGTACCGCAACTGCTACAAACGAGGTCATACGTGAGACCCAACCCAACCCATTATTCCGCAGGAGAAACCTGTAATGGTCGACCACCATGAGATCTCGATAGTTGTTTATTGGAGAGACCATCACTAAGGAGACACAGCTCGGAAGAACCTCACCAAGATGAAAGGACACGATTTGAGGAAAAGGTTTGACCCACCTAAGAGCCCAAAGTAGGAGTTATTTCGTTGTGAGAAGACCGATAGTGTTCACCCTAGGATGGAGTACCTGAGTTCATGGAACCATAACTGCTTTTAAGTGTGGTAGCACACTAGACCATTCCGATCGAGATTTTGGAAGACCCCAAACCCTAACCTTTCTTGTTAGTTTCTTCAATCTCGAGGACTAGATTCATTTTAAGTGTAGATTTAACATCCCAAAATTCTAAATTTTGGAATGTTATATTAAATAAATAATTTGATTGTTTGTTGATTGTTGAGAGATTGATTGTGTGAAAGTGAGTGAATTCAAACTTTTTGAAAGTTAAATGAGAGGGAATAAAAGGACTTTCCCAAACTTTCATTTTGCTTTTATGATCTCCGAATTCAAATTCTTTTCATCACAAAACCCTGGAGAGAAGATGACATGACTTCTTCCATTTATTTAAATGACAAGGTGTTGAAAATATTTGAATTTCATTTGGAAAATATTTCCAATTCTGAAACTTTATGCAACTCAATGATTTTCACAGAGAAGATAAAATGACTTCTTCAAATTAAATGAAATATGAGTTGGGAGTTTTAAAAGAATTAAATTCAAAGTTCTTTTGAATTTATTTCCAATTTGGAGTTATTTGAGTTTTATTCAAATTATTTTCTCCAAAACAAAATATATGGAAAATAGGGTAACATGATTCCCTACATCAAAATTGGAGAGAAATTAATTTGAAGTCATTTTGGTATTTTAAAATGATTTTATTGGATTTTATTGGACCAGTAGCACTGTGTGAATTATTAAAATTTGTGTGTATTTTATTTCAGCTAAAATAGTGTTCATGTTGTAGAAAATTTTTTCTGAAAATTTTGATATATTATATGCCTATATAAAAATTTTATTTTGTTTTGTTGTCTATATCTAAAAAAATCGCTGCACTTCGGGCCAAGGGCCAAGGCCCGGTTGGCGGCCGTCGGCCACAAGGCCATCGCCAAGACGCACAAGGGAGCCAGGAGCCTTTTCCAATCCTAGTAGGATTCTTTTCCTACTCCGCTTATTCCGATTTGTTTCTAGATCTTTTCCCTTTGTTTCCTAATCCTAGTCAATTTCTTGTCCCTACCCCAAGCAAACCCTCCCCCCACTATAAATACCCAAGCACACCCCCTCCAACACATCAAACCAACACCTCTCCCTCTCCTCTCCTCTCCGTAGCAAAGCAGCAAGCAGCACCACCGCCGCCAAGTGCCGCCGCCCTCGACTCTCCCGAGGTTTATATGATCTCCTCTCCACCGTCCCGTGATCTCCTTTCCTCTAGGAGCAACCGCAACATCGGATCCGATCTTCTTCCCCAACTCCGACGACTACTCCGTGAGATCCACGAAATCCTGTAATTCATTTTTTTTCAGAAAATAGCAATCTTAGAAAATTCATATCTTTTAGAGTTTTTAGTATTTTGAGTGATTCCAATTGCTATGTGTCACAAATTTGCTGAAGTTTCTGTTAGTTCAATTGTATTTCATATTTGAGCAGTTTAAATTTGTGTTTAGATGAATTTTTCAAATCACTAGATTTGAGATATTTTGAGTTAGGAATATTATTTTAATCGATTCTTTTTGCTCCTGGTCTCTAGGACCTTTGTTTATCCAGTAGTATTTAGTATTTTATTTTCAGGTTAATTTAAATTTGGTTTTTAGCAAAACAGTACTGTTTTAGTATTAGTTCTGTTTTAGCTTTTCTTTATTGTTTTATTAGTTTTAAAGTATTTCTTTTTGTCACTTTTGACAAAATTAGTTGTGTTTTTGTTAGATAACAGGAGAAAATTTATTTTTATTTTAAAAATTAATTTTCCTTAGTTTTGTATGAAACCTTCTATAGGTCATAGTTAGAGTTTTATAAAAGCTTTTTATTTGTTTCTTTTTGCAAATAAAATTTTATGGAAAAATACTTTCTGTTAAATTAGTTATTTTACATTTTATTTTCTGTTAATTTATTAGTGTAGTATTTTAATTGTTGTTAAGTTTTTACTTACGGCAAAACTATATTAGATGTTTGTAGCAAAGTCATAGATCTTCGTAGTAGTTTTTCTTTGTAGTTTTATTTGAAGTTTTTTGATTTTGTTTGAGTTTTATTATCGATTTTCCTTGCTGTTTTGATTGTTATTTCGAGTGCTAAAATTGTTTGCTAGGATGTTTGCTTATGTGAATGCTATGTTTGACTATATAGATTTTCAACGGAGTGACAATAGTTCTACCAAGTCTTTATTCGAGAGCGTATTATCTTCATCAAGTAATACCTGCAAGTTCACTTTGACCATGTTTTTCATACCTATGTGTTTTATTGCATCTAGTGCCATCTTCGCAACAATCCCTCCAAGAGTGATATTGAACCTTGTAGTTGAGTAGTATGCATGAGGTAGGAACCCATCACCCGTTACCAAGCCCGGACGTTATTTATTTTAATGCTATGCTATAGTAGACGGGTTGGTATGAGTGCTCGGAGTGGTGTGAGAATGGAGGATCTACGCCAATGACGATAACTCCATGATGGAATCTGCAAGGACTGCATCTTCAAGGCCTCAAGACTTCAAGACTAGACAAGAATTCAATACACACTCATCGGGTGAAGGATGGTTGACGGGCACCCGGAGAAACCAGGGTTGGCCGATGCATGGAGAAGCGCCATGACATCTTGCGAAAGCTTCACCCAGACTCAAAGAGACGGAAGAATACTTCAGCCGAAGCTTACCGTGCAACCGCAAGTCATTATGGGCTCGCTTGGTTGACCTTAGTTGTGACTCGGCCGACGGTACTAGCGATGTAGAACTACGGAGGATGGGATGAGACCGACAGGGTCGAGGAACTTTGGAAGACCATTTTCGCTCTTGTTCTCAAACACCGGTGCGAGAACGAAAAGAGGGATCAATCTTTGGGGTAAAGTGTACAAACCTCTCCAGAGGGTTTAAACCTAATCGATTAGCCGGTC
>JAHIAM010003962.1:0-28735 GCA_021605205.1 Aegilops longissima | reverse complement strand
AAGCTTTTCTAATGTCAAGTATCATTTCCTTAGACCATGAGATTGTGCAACTCCGGATACCGTAGGAATGCTTTGGGTGTACCAAACGTCAAAACGAATCGGGTGGCTATAAAGGTGCACTACGGTATCTCCGAAAGTGTCATTGGATTGGCACGAATTGAGATCGGATTTGTCACTCCGTGTGGCGGAGAGGTATCTCTGGGCCCACTCGGTAGGACATCATCATAATGTGCACAATGTGACCAAGGGGTTGATCACGGATGATGTGTTACGAGCGAGTAAAGAGACTTGCCGTAACGAGATTGAACAAGGTATCGGGATACCGCGATTGAATCTCGGGCAAGTACTATACCGCTAGACAAAGGGAATTGTATACGGGATTGAACGAATCCTCGACATCGTGGTTCATCTGATGAGATCATCGTGGAACATGTGGGAGCCAACATGGGTATATAGATCCCACTGTTGGCTATTCACCGGAGAACGTCTCGGTCATGTCTGCATGGTTCCCGAACCCGTAGGGTCTACACACTTAAGGTTCGATGACGCTAGGGTTATAGGGAATAGATATATGTGGTTACCGAATGTTGTTCGGAGTCCCGAATGAGATCCCGGACGTCACGAGGAGTTTCGGAATGGTCCGGAGGTAAAGATTTATATACGGAAAGTCCTATTTTGGTCACCGGAAAAGTTTCGGATGCTATCGGTAACGTACCGGGACCACCGGGAGGGTCCCGGGGGTCCACCAAGTGGGGCCACCGGCCCCAGAGAGAAGAATGGGCCAAGTGTGGGAGGGAACCAGCCCCAGGTGGGCTGGTGCGCCCCCCCCCCCACAAGGGCCCAAGGCGCCTAGGGTTTGGGGAGGGGGCGCCTCCACCTTGCTTGGGGGGCAAGTTTCCCCTCTCCCCCCTTTGGCCGGCACCCTAGATGGGTTTTGGGGCTGCCGCACCCCTTGGGGTGGGAACCCTAGAGGGGGCGCAGCCCCCTCCCTCCCCCCTATATATAGTTGAGGTCTTTGGGGCTGCAAACACAAGAGTTTCCACCTCTCCCTGGCGCAGCCCTACCTCTCTTTCTCCTCATCTCTCGCGGTGCTTGGCGAAGCCCTGCTGGATTACCACGCTCCTTCATCACCACCATGCCGTTGTGCTGCTACTGGATGGAGTCTTCCCCAACCTCTCCCTCTCTCCTTGCTGGATCAAGGCATGGGAGACGTCACCGGGCTGTACATGTGTTGAACGCGGAGGTGCCGTCCGTTCGGCACTAGGATATCCGTGATTTGGATCTGTGAGTACGACTCCTTCAACCCCGTTCTCTTGAACGCTTCCGCTTAGCGATCTACAAGGGTATGTAGATGCACTCTCCTTCCCCTCGTTGCTAGATTACTCCATAGATTGATCTTGGTGATGCGTAGAAAATTTTGAATTTTGGCTACGTTCCCCAACAGTGGTATCAGAGCTAGGTCTATGCGTAGTTTCTATGCACGAGTAGAACACAAGTTGTTGTGGGCGTTGATTTTTGTTCAATATGCTTACCGTTACTACTCCAATCTTGTTTCGACGGTATTGTGGGATGAAGCGGCTCGGACCGACCTTACACGTACACTTACGTGAGACAGGTTCCACCGACTGACATGCACTTGTTGCATAAGGTGGCTAGCGGGTGCCAGTCTCTCCCACTTTAGTCGGATCGGATTCGATGAAAAGGGTCCTTATGAAGGGTAAATAGCAATTGACATATCACGTTGTGGTTTTTGCGTAGGTAAGAAACGTTCTTGCTAGAAACCCATAGCAGCCATGTAAAATATGCAAACAACAATTAGAGGAAGTCTAACTTGTTTTTGCAGGGTATGCTATGTGATGTGATATGGCCAAAAGAATGTGATGAATGATATGTGATGTATGAGATTGATCATGTTCTAGTAATAGGAATCACGACTTGCATGTCGATGAGTATGACAACCGGCAGGAGCCATAGGAGTTGTCTTAATTTATTGTATGACCTGCGTGTCAATGAACAATGCCATGTAATTACTTTACTTTATTGCTAAACCGTTAGCCATAGTAGTAGAAGTAATAGTTGGCGAGACAACTTCATGGAGACACGATGATGGAGATCATGATGATGGAGATCATGGTGTCATGCCGGTGACGATGATGATCATGGAGCCCCGAAGATGGAGATCAAAAGGAGCAAAATGATATTGGCCATATCATGTCACTATTTGATTGCATGTGATGTTTATCATGTTATGCATCTTATTTGCTTAGAACGACGGTAGTAAACAGTGGCGGAGCTTGGGCTGAAATCTAGGGGGGGCAATGGGCTGGGGGGGGGCAAACAATATGTATTTTGGGCTGATTTTGCTTAAGATATGGGCCAAATACTAAGGGGTATTTCAGAAAATTTTCATGGGCTGGGGGGGCAACGGACCAGGTTGGCCCCTGAGAAGCTCCGCCACTAGTAGTAAATAAGATGATCCCTCATTAAAATTTCAAGAAAGTGTTCCCCCTAACTGTGCACCTTTGCGAAAGTTCGTTGTTTCGAAGCACCACGTGATGTTCGGGTGTGATAGATTCTAACGTTCACATACAACGGGTGTTAGCCAGATTTACACACGCGAAACACTTAGGTTGACTTGACGAGCCTAGCATGTACAGACATGGCCTCGAAACACAAGAGACCGAAAGGTCGAGCATGAGTCGTATGGTAGATACGATCAACATGAAGATGTTCACCGATGATGACTAGTCCGTCTCACGTGATGATCGGACACGGCCTAGTTGACTCGGATCGTGTAATCACTTAGATGACTAGAGGGATGTCTATCTGAGTGGGAGTTCATAAGATGAACTTAATTATCCTGAACATAGTCAAAAGGTCTTTGCAAATTATGTCGTAAGCTCGCGCTTTAGTTCTACTGTTTTAGATATGTTCCTAGAGAAAATATATTTGAAAGATGATAGTAGCGATTATGCGGACTAGGTCCGTAAACTGAGGATTGTCCTCGTTGCTTCGAAGAAAGCTTATGTCCTTAATGCACCGCTCAGTGTGCAGAACCTCGAACGCCGTCTGTGGATGTTGCGAACATCTGACATACACGTTTTGATAACTACGTGATAGTTCAGTAATGTTAAATGGTTTAGAGTTAAGGCACCGAAGACGATTTCGAAACATCGTGAAACATCTGAGATGTTTCGAGGGCTGAAATTGGGATTTCAGGCTCGTGCCCATGTCAAGAGGTATAAGACCTCCAACGAGTCTCTTAGCCTGCAAACTAAGGGAGAAAAGCTCAATCGTTGAGCTCGTGCTCAGATTGTCTGAGTACCACAATCACTTGAATCGAGTGGGAGTTAATCTTCTAGATGAGATAGTGATGTTTCTCCAAAGTCATTGCCACCAAGCTGCTAAAGCTCCGTGATGAACTATAACATATCAAGGATAGATATGATGATCCTTGAAATATTTGCGATGTTTGACACCGCGAAAGTAGAAATCAAGTAGGAGCATCAATTGTTGATGGTTAGTAAAACCGCTAGTTTCAAGAAGGGCAAGGGCAAGAAGGGGTACTTCATGAAACGGCAAATCAGTTGCTGCTCCAGTGAAGAAACCCAGGGTTGAACCCAAACCCGAGACTAAGTGCTTCCGTAATGAGGGAACATACACTGAAGCAGAAATACCCTAGATACTTGGTAGATGAGAAGGCAGGCAAGGTTACCAGAAGTATATTGGATATACATTGAATTAAATGTGTACTTTACTAGCACTCCTAGTAGCACCATGGTAATAGATACCGGTTCGGTTGCTAAGTGTTAGTAACTCAAATAAAAGGCTACGGAATAAACGGAGACTAGCTAAAGGCGAGGTGATGATATGTGTTGGAAGTATTTCCAAGGTTGATATGATCAAACATCGCACGCTCCGTCTACCATCGAGATTGGTGTTAAACCTAAATAAACTGTTATTTGGTGTTTGCGTTGAGCATAGACATGATTGGATTATGTCTATCGCAATACGTTTATTCATGTAAGGAGAATAATGGTTACTCTATTTATTTGAATAATACCTTCAATGGTCTTGCACCTAAAATGAATGGTTTATCGAATCTCGATCGTAGTGATACACATGTTCATGCTAAAAGATATAAGATAGTAATGATATAGTGCCACCTACTTGTGGCACTGCCACTTGAGTCATATTGGTATAAAACGCATGAAGAAGCTCCATATTGATGGATCTTTGGACTCACTCGTTTTTGAAAAGATTGAGACATGTGAACCATGTCTATTGGTATATCGCATGAAGAAACTCCATGCAGATGGACTATTTGGACTCACTTGATTTTGAATCACTTGAGACATGCAAATCATACCACATGGGCAAGATGACCGAAAGCCTCGTTTTTGAAAAAATGGAACAAGAAAGCAACTTGTTGGAAGTAATACATTTTGATGTGTGCAGTCCAATGATGAGTCTTTGAGGCACGCAATGGATATCGTTATGTTCTTACTTCACGATGATTTGAGTAAATCTGAGTATATTTACTTGATGAAACACAAGTCTGAATTATTGAATGGTTCAAGTAATTTCAGAGTGAAGTTGAAGATCATCGTGACAAGAGGATAAAATGTCTATGATATGATCATAGAGATGAGTATCCGGTTCTGAGCTTTGGCATAATTAAGACATTGTGGAAATTGTTTACAATTAATACGCACGGAACACCATAGTGTGATGGTGTGTCCGAACATCATAGTTGCACCCTATTGGATATGGTGCGTACCATGATGTCTCTTATCGAATTACCACTATCGTTCATGGGTTAGGCATTAGAGACAACCACACTCACTTTAATAGGGCAACACGTAATTCCGTTGAAGCGAGACCGTTTGAACTATGGTTTGGAGAAACCTAAGTTGTCGTTTCTTAAAAGTTTGGGGCTGTGACACTTATGTGAAAATGTTTCAGGCTGATAAGCTCGAACCCAAAGCGGATAAAAGCATCTTCATAGGACACCCAAAACAGTTGGGTATACCTCCTATCTCTGATCCGGAAGCAAAAGTAATTGTTTCTAGAAACGGGTCCTTTCTCGAGGAAAAGTTTCTCTCGACAGAATTGAGTGGGAGGATGGTGGAGACTTGATGAGGTTATTGAACCATCACTTCAACCAGTGTGTAGCAGGGCACAGGAAGTTGTTCCTGTTGCACCTACACCAATTGAAGTGGAAGTTGATGATAGTGATCATGAAACTTCGGATCAAGTCACTACCGAACCTCGTAGGGTGACAAGGATGTGTACTACTTCAGAATGGTACAGTAATCATGTCTTGAAGGTCATGTTGCTAGACAACAATGAACCTACGAGCTATGGAGAAGCGATGGTGGGGCCGAATTCCAACGAATGGCTCGAGGCCATAAAATTCGAGAGAGGATCCATGTGTAAAAACAAAGTATAGACTTTGGAAGAACTACTTAATGGTCGTAAGGCTGTTGAGTGCAGATGGATTCTAAGAGGAAGATGCACAATGATGGTATGTGTCACCATTAAGAAAGCTCAGCTTGTCGCTAAGATGTTTCCGACAAGTTCAAGGAGTTGACTACGATGAGACTTTCTCACTCGTAGCGATGCTAAGAGTCTGTTGGAATCTTATTAGCAGTTAATGCATTATTTATGAAATCTTGCAGATAGGATGTCAAAACATTGTTTCCTCGAAAATTTTCTTGAGGAAAGGTTGCATGTGATACAACCAGAAGGGTTTTGTCAATCCTAAAAGATGCTAACAAGTATGCAAAGCTCCAGGAATCCTTCTAAGGACTGGAGTAAGCATCTCGGAGTTGGAATGTACGCTTTGATGAGATGATCAAAGATTCTGGGTTTATACAAAGTTTATGAGAAACTTGTATTTCCAAAGAAGTGAGTGGGAGCACTATAGAATTTCTGATGAGTATATGTTGTTGACATATTGTTGATCAGAAATGATGTAGAGTTTCTGGAAAGCATATAGGGTTATTTGAAAAGTGTTTTTCAATGGAAAACCTGGATTAAGCTACTTGAACATTGAGCATCAAGATCTATAAGGATAGATCAAAATTTCTTCATAGTACTTTCAAATGAGCACATACCTTGACATGATCTTGAAGGTGTTCAAGATGGATCAGTCAAAGAAGGAGTTCTTGCCTGAGTTGTAAGGTATGAAGTTAAGACTTAAAGCTCGACCACAGCAGAAGAGAGAGAAAGGACGAAGGTCGCCCCTATGCTTCGACGTAGGCTCTATAGTATGCTATCTTTGTGTACCGCACCGAAGTGTGCCTTGCCATGAGTCGATCAAGGGTACAAGAATGATCCAGAATGGATCATTGGACAGCGTCAAAATTGTCCTTGGAGTAAATAAGGACATGTTTCTCGATTATGGAGGTGATAAAGAGTTCGGCGTAAAGGGTTACGTCGATGCAAGCTTTAACACCTATCCGAGTGACTCTGAGTAGCAAACCGGATACGTATAGTGGAGCAACCATTTGGAATAGCTTCAAGTGGAGCGTGGAAGCAGCATTTACAATATGACCTAGAGATTTGCGAAGTACATATGGATCTGAATGTTGCAGACCCGTTGACTAAAACCTCTCTCACAAGCAAAACATGATCAAACCCCAGAACTCATTGAGTCCTAATCACATAGTGATGTGAACTAGACTATTGATTCTAGTAAACTCTTTGGATGTTGGTCACATGGCGATGTGACCTGTGAGTGTTAATCACATGGCATGTGAACTAGGTTATTGACTCTAGTGCAAGTGGGAGACTGTTGGAAATATGCTCTAGAGGCAATAATAAATTAGTTATTATTATTATATTTCCTTGTTCATGATAATCGTTTATTATCCATGCTATAATTGTATTGATAGGAAACTCAGATACATGTGTGGGTACATAGACAACACCATGTCCCTAGTAAGCCTCTAGTTGACTAGCTCGTTGATCAATAGATGGTTACGGTTTCCTGACCATGGACATTGGATGTCGTTGATAACGGATCACATCATTAGGAGAATGATGTGATGGACAAGACCCAATCCTAAGCCTAGCACAAAGATCGTGCAGTTCAGTATGCTAAAGCTTTTCTAATGTCAAGTATCATTTCCTTAGACCATGAGATTGTGCAACTCCGGATACCGTAGGAATGCTTTGGGTGTACCAAACGTCACAACGTGAATCGGGTGGCTATAAAGGTGCACTACGGGTATCTCCGAAAGTGTCTGTTGGGTTGGCATGAATCGAGATGGATTTGTCACTCCGTGACGAAGAGGTATCTCTGGGCCCACTCGGTAGGACATCATCATAATGTGCACAATGTGACCAAGGGGTTGATCATGGGATGATGTGTTACGGAACAAGTAAAGAGACTTGCCGGTAACGAGATTGAACAAGGTATCGGGATACCGACGATCGAATCTCGGGCAAGTACTATACCGCTAGACAAAGGGAATTGTATACGGGATTGAACGAATCCTCAACATCGTGGTTCATCCGATGAGATCATCGTGGAACATGTGGGAGCCAGCATGGGTATCCGGATCCCGCTGTTGGTTATTGACCGGAGAACGTCTCGGTCATGTCTACATGGTTCCCGAACCCGTAGGGTCTACACACTTAAGGTTCGATGACGCTAGGGTTATAGGGAATAGATATATGTGGTTACCGAATGTTGTTCGGAGTCCCGGATGAGATCCTGGACGTCATGAGGAGTTCCGGAATGGTCCGGAGGTAAAGATTTATATATGGGAAGTCCTGATTTGGTCACCAGAAAAGTTTCGGGTGCTATCGGTAACGTACCGGGGCCCCCTCCCTCCCCCCTATATATAGTTGAGGTCTTTGGGGCTGCAAACACAAGAGTTTCCACCTCTCCCTGGCGCAGCCCTACCTCTCTTTCTCCTCATCTCTCGCGGTGCTTGGCGAAGCCCTGCTGGATTACCACGCTCCTCCATCACCACCACGCCTTGTGTCTTTCTTCTTTGGATGGAGTCTTCCCAACCTCTCCCTCTCTCCTTGCTGGATCAAGGCATGGGAGACGTCACCGGGCTGTACGTGTGTTGAACGCGGAGGTGTCATCCGTTCGGCACTAGGATATCCGGTAATTTGGATCACGACGAGTACGACTCCTTCAACCCCGTTCTCTTGAACGCTTCCGCTTAGCGATCTACAAGGGTATGTAGATGCACTCTCCTTCCCCTCGTTGCTAGATTACTCCATAGATTGATCTTGGTGATGCGTAGAAAATTTTGAATTTCTGCTACGTTCCCCAACAAGAAGAGGGGTGTTCTATTTCTCAGTCCTGAAGATAGCAAGAGGCAAAGAAATCTATGAAAGAAAAAGGTATTAAAGCTGAAGATGTTAAGAATTTACCTCCTATTGAAGAAATACATGGTCTTAATTTACACTTTGTTGAAGAAACATATGATCTTAATCCATTACCTATTGAAGAAACGCATGGTCTTGATAACCCGACACAGGTAGTAAAGGTAAATTCTCTCTATAGATTTGATGAAGGTGATATTCCTCACTATAAGTCTGCTAAACAATGCTTGGATGAGTTTGATAATTTTATTGTCAAACAAGAAAATTTTAATGCTTATTTTGGTAGACAATTAAAACAAAATACCTATATGATTAAACACTTGGGTGATTATATGGCAAATGTTAGATGTGAACTTAAACTCATTAGCAAACATGCTTCTATGGTTACCACTCAAGTAGAACAAGTACTTAAGGCTCAAAATGATTTGCTCAATGAAATGAATAGTAAAAAAAATGATTATGCTGTTAGAGTGGCTACTAGAACTGGTAGAATGACTCGGGAACCTTTGTATCTTGAAGGCCACCCTAAGAGAATTGAGCAAGATTCTCAGAGAAATAATACGGATGTGCCTAGTTCTTCTAAAAGGAAGAAAAAGAAAAATGATAGGACTTTGCAAACTTCTAGTGAACCTATTGCTGAACCACCTGAGAATCCAAATGATATATCTATTTCTGATGCTGAAACACAATCTGGTAATGAACATGAACCTAGTGAAAATATTAATGATGATGTTCATGAAGATGCTCAACCTAGTAATGACAATGATATAGGAGTTGAACCTGATGTTGATCTTGATAACCCACAATCAAATAATCAATGTTATGATAAGAGAGACTTTGTTGCTAGGAAACATGGTAAAGAAAGAGAGCCATGGGTTCAGAAACCCATGCCTTTTACTCCCAAACCATCCAAGAAAAAGGACGATGAGGATTTTGAGCGCTTTGCTGAAATGATTAGACCTATCTTTTTGCGTATGCGATTAACTGATATGCTCAAAACAAATCCTTATGCTAAGTATATGAAGGATATCATTACCAATAAGAGAGAGATACCGGAAGCTGAAATTTCCACCATGCTTGCTAATTATACTTTTAAAGGTGGAATACCAAAGAAACTTGGAGATCCATGAGTACCCACTATACCATGCTCCATTAAAAGAAATTATGTTAAAACTACTTTATGTGATCTTGGAGCCGGTGTTAGTGTTATACCTCTCTCTTTATATCGTAGACTTGATTTGAATAAGTTGACACCTACTGAAATATCTTTGCAAATGGCTGATAAATCAACTGCTATACACTGCCGGTATTTGTGAGGATGTGCTGTTGTGGTTGCTAACGTTACTATTTTAACGGACTTTTTATTCTTGATATTCGAGGACGATAGTATGTCTATTATTCTTGGAAGACCTTTTCTGAATACTGCAGGGCTGTTATTGATTGCAACAAGGGCAATGTCACCTTTCATGTTAATGGTAATGAGCATACGGTACACTTTCAGAAACAACCTCAAGTTCATAGTATCAATTCTATTGGAAAAATTCCATCGATTATATTTGGAGGTTTTGAATTTCCTCTTCCTCTTGTCAAGAAGAAATATGATATTCTTATTATAGGGGATGTGCATATCCCGTTGAGGTAACCATAGTGTTATTCAAAATTTCTCCGGTTCCATGTTATTCGGAATGAGTTTGTTAACAAGACTTGATCAACCTTGTTAGTGGATTCCTTTTGATGATCATGAGACAGATGAAACTAGAAGGCACAACCTTCTGTACCCTCTTTATACTTTCTGTTATTTAGTTGAAATAAAGTAAAAATAGTATTTTTCTGTTTGTTTCCTGATTTATCTGTGCAATATAAAAACACCCCAAAAATAAAAAGTCCTCCAAATGCCATGCCAATTTAATATGATTTTTCGGGAATATTTGAGGATTTATGGTGCAAAAATTACCATGGGGGGAGCTGCCACCTGGCCACGAGGGTGGAAGGCGTGCCCTACCCCCCCTGGGCGCGCCCCCTGCCTCGTGGGCCCACGGTGGCCCTCCTCCACTTATTCCTGCACCCATCCTCTTCTTCTTCCTCCCACAAACACGGATATCTGGCTCAAGCACGAGTTTCAGCTCACTTTGCTGCGATTTTCGATCTTCTTGCTCAAAGCACCTCTCACCAAACTACTTGGGGAGATTGTTCCTTGGTATGTGACTCCTCCATTGGTCCAATTAGTTTTTGTTCTAGTGCTTTATTCTTTGCAAATTTGTGCTGCATAGGTGACCATGTTCTTGAGCTTGCATGTTAAATTTATATGGTTCCAAGTAGTTCTAATGCTTGATTAAGGCTCTAGGCACTTGTAGGAGTAGTTGCTATCAATTTTATTGAGCTTGGCTCACTTTTGTTTTAAGTTACTAAAAATTTCAGAATATTTCAGAAAATGATGAAGAGACTTTTGAGGGGCTCATCGAGCCGAAGTTCGAAGGAAAAGCAAAATGAAGAAGCACAGAGGCCCAAATATAATTTGCCTCGTACCGCGGAGGTTCGGTCGTGTGAATGGCCTTCCGATGACTTCTTGAGACAAGCCGGGATTTATGAGGATTTTTATTCATTGGCTGAGAATGCTGGCCTCACCGACTTCCTCCGCGACCAACGTCATCAGTATCTCTTACTCACTAATACTTTTGTGCAAAACTTCTACTATTATCCTAAGGAATCACCTCCTTCAGTAGAGTTTCATTTATATGACATTGTTAAGAAGATGCCACTAGATGAATTTTGCGAGGTTTGCAAAATACCCTTCGAGGGTACCTTAGATGAACCACATCGTAAGGATGTGGAAGAATTTATTAACACCATCACTGTGGGGGAAACCAGGAAGGTTTCTGATGCAAGAATCACTAGCATACATTTTCCTGTTTTACGCTACTTTGCCTTATTTGCTAGTCGTTGCTTGATTGGTCGTGGAAACTGTGGAAACCTTAGTGTTCCTGATATTATCATTTTGTTCCATGGTTTATACCTCGATAACTCTATTAGTATGGGCGGAATTATTGCTAAACGGTTAAGTTTGAACCGTACTAAAGGCCCCATCTTTGGAGGTATTTATGCTTCGCACCTAGCTGCACATTTTAACATACCCATTAGGCTTTACGAGAAAGAAGAAAAATTGTTGCCTAGTGCTTATTTAGATTATAAGAGTATGCTAGCGCATGACTTTATTGTTAAGGGCAAGGAAGGGGAGCTTAAATATAAATTGTACTTTGATAAACATCACCCTGAGACTATTACTTTGCCTGCTCCTTCTTTGTTTAACTTGTCTGAAGGTCTTTATCTCGTTCCGTGGGAGGCCGTTCAAGCCTATCGGAATCCTGCACCAACCCCGGAGCCGGAACCACAATACGAGCCTCCACGCCAGTCTGTTTATTCTTGGGATCCGGAGGTGGCTGCCAGCCAGTGGCAGTCATAGTCCTCTTCATCACAATACGACCCCAGCTACACCTACGGGTATCCTCCAGGCCATCCCTGGCAATGAACCAACTTAGGCCAAAAGCCTAAGCTTGGGGGAGTACGTATTTCCCACCGACATTACATTTATGTTCACACACACTCATTACTAAATGTCGGTGCTCATACTCTTTCACTTTGATATCCATGCTAGTTTATTTTCTTTTTCCTGCTTTCTTCTTGTGTGTTTGTTAAACTTTAAGAAAACAAAAAAAAATTAGTGTAGCTTCTAGTTACTTTACTTTTCCTGCTATAGTAGTAATAATTAAAAAGAAAACCCAAAAATATTTCCCATTCTTCTTTTGCTTGTTGGGAGCTTTCCCGTGTAAATAGTTTTTATTTCCTTTCTTTTCTTTGGGGGTCGATAGGAGAAGACCATGATTAAATTGTTGAAGTGGCTCTTATATGCATTATTGTTGATTTAACCAAGAGCCCATATCGGCTTGTCTTCTCATGCTTATTGAATGCTCGTAGATTCCAGCTTAGCCCAATGCACGTACACTCTTATTATTATCCACATCGTTCGGTCATGCAAGTGAAAGGCAATAATGATGATATATGATGAATTGATTGGGATAAGCGAAGCTGGTATGAACTCGACCTCTCTTGTTTTTGTAAATATGATGAGTTCATCGTTCTTGATTCAGCTTATTATGAATAAACATGTTTGCAATGACAATTAGAGATCATAGTTGCTTATGCCATGCTTGATTAGCTATGAGTTATAATGGTTTACCTTGCGTGCCAACATGCTATTAAAATGGTTGTGATGTGGTATGATGGGTGGTATCCTCCTTTGAATGATTTAAGTGACTTTACTTGGCACATGTTCACACATGTAGTTGAAACAAATCAACATAGCCTTCACGATATTTATGTTCATGGTGGATTATATCCTACTCATGCTTGCATCCAATGTTTATTAATTTTAATGCATGTTCATGACTGTTGTCGCTCTCTAGTTGGTCGCTTCCCAGTCTTTTGCTAGCCTTCACTTGTACTAAGCGGGAATACTACTTGTGCATCCAATCCCTTAAACCCCAAAGTTATTCTAGATGAGTCCACTATACCTTCCTATATGCGGTATTTACCTGCCGTTCCAAGTAAATCTGTATGTGCCAAACTCTAAACCTTCAAATAATCATTCTGTTTTGTATGCTCGAATAGCTCATGTATCAACTAAGGTTGCCCTTATCTTCCGTGTTAGGCGGGTTATTCTCAATAGGAGTGTACTCCGCTCCTCACTCACGAGAAAATGGCTGGTCACCGGGATGCCCAGTCCCATGCTTTATGCAAACTAAATCAAAAATAATTGCAAACAAAACTCCCCACAGGACTGATGTTAGTTGGAGGCACTTTCATTGTTTCGAGCAAGCCATGGATTGATGCTTGTTGGTGGAGGGGGAGTATAAACTTTACCATTCTGTTTGGGAACCGCCTATAATGTGTGTAGCACGGAAGATATCGCCATCTCTTAGTTGTTATGTTGACAATGAAAGTATGCCGCTCAAAATATTATTTATCTCTATTTCAAAACCGAGCTCGCACCTCTACAAATCCTCTTCCCTCGTGAAGGGCCTATCTATTTACTTTCATGTTGAGTCATCACCCTCTTATTAAAAAGCACTAGCTGGAGAGCACTGCTGTCATTTGCATCCATTACTATTAATTTATATTGGGTATGACTATGACTGGATCTCTTTTACCATGAATTACAATGTCTAGTCAGTCCTTGATCTTTAAAGGTGCTCTGCATTTATGTTTTGCGGTCTCAGAAAGGGCTAGCGAGATGCCATCTTATTATATCATATCATGGTTTTTTTGAGAAAGTGTTGTCATCCGAGATTTATTATTATTGCTCGCTAGTTGATTATGCCATTGATATGAGTAAACATGAGACCTAAGTGTTATTGTGAATGTGGTTAGTCATAATCTTTGCTGAAAACCTGAATGCTGGCTTTACATATTCACAACAACAAGAGCAAACGGAGTTTGTAAAGTTTTTCCTTTTCTCTTTCAGTTTATCAACTGAATTGCTTGAGGACAAGCAAAGGTTTAAGCTTGGGGGAGTTGATACGTCTCCGTCGTATCTACTTTTCCAAACACTTTTGCCCTTGTTTTGGACTCTAACTTGTATGATATGAATGGAACTAACCTGGACTGACGTTGTTTTCAGCAGAATTGCCATGATGTTGTTTTATGTGCAGAAAACAAAAGTTCTCGGAATGACCTGAAACTCCACGGAACATCTAGTCAAAAATAATAAAAAAATCCTTGCCAAAGATGAAGACCAGGGGGCCCACACCCTGTCCACGAGGGTGCCCCTGTATGCCGCCCTACCTCGTGGGCCCCCTGGAGCTCCTCCGACGCCAAATCCAACTCTATATATTTGCTTTCGGAGAGAAAAAAATCAGAGAGAAGAAATCATCATGTTTTACGATACGGAGCCGCCGCCAAGCCCTAAAACCTCTCGGGAGGGCTGATCTAGAGTCCGTTTGGGGCTCCGGAGAGGGGGATTCGTCGTCGTCGTCATCATCAACCATCCTCCATCACCAATTTCATGATGCTCACCGCCGTGTGTGAGTAATTCCATCGTAGGCTTGCTGGACGGTGATGGGTTGGATGAGATCTATCATGTAATCGAGTTAGTTTTGTTAGGGTTTGATCCTAGTATCCACTATGTTACGAGATTGATGTTGCTATGACTTTGCTATGCTTAATGCTTGTCACTAGGGCCCGAGTGCCATGATTTCAGATCTGAACCTATTATGTTTTCATGAATATATGTGAGTTCTTGATCCTATCTTGCAAGTCTATAGTCACCTATTATGTGTTATGATCCGACAACCCCGAAGTGACAATAATCGGGATACTTATCGGTGATGACCATAGTTTGAGGAGTTCATGTATTCACTATGTGCTAATGCTTTGTTCCGATTCTCTATTAAAAGGAGGCCTTAATATCCCTTAGTTTCCATTAGGACCCCGCTGCCACGGGAGGGTAGGACAATAGATGGCATGCAAGTTCTTTTCCATAAGCACGTATGACTATATTCGGAATACATGCCTACATTACATTGATGAATTGGAGCTAGTTCATGTCACCCTATGTTATGATCATTACATGATGAACCGCATCCGACATAATTATCCATCACCGTTCCAATGCCTACGAGCTTTCCATATACTGGTTTACGCTTATTTACTTTTCTGTTGCTACTACTGTTACAATCATTACAAAACACCAAAAATATTACTTTTGCTTTCATTACTCTTTTATTACCGTTACCACTACTATCATACTACTTTGCTACTAAATACCTTCTTTGCGGATATTAAGTTATCCAGTGTGGCTGAACCGACAACTCAGTTGCTAATACTTGAGAATATTCTTTGGCTCCCCTTGTGTCGAATCAATAAATTTGGGTTGAATACTTTACCCTCGAAAGTTGTTGCGATCCCCTACACTTGTGGATTATCAGTCTAAAACATTCAGATCCGTATGTATCTTGCAAATTTTATGTCTCCCATCTGGACTTGATCCCGAATGGAGTTGAAGCGTCTCTTGATGTGCTTGGTTCTCTTGTGAAATCTAGATTCCTTTGCCAAGGCAATTGCACCAGTATTGTCACAAAAGATTTTCATTGGACCCGATGCACTAGGTATTACACCTAGATCGGATATGAACTCCTTCATCCAGACTCCTTCATTTGCTGCTTCCGAAGCAGCTATGTATTCCGCTTCACACGTAGATCCTGCCACAACGCTTTGTTTAGAACTGCACCAACTGACAGGTCCACCGTTCAATGTAAACACGTATCCAGTTTGTGATTTAGAATCATCCGGATCAGTGTCAAAGATTGCATCGACGTAACCATTTACGACTAGCTCTTTGTCACCTTCATAAACGAGAAACATATCCTTAGTCCTTTTCAGGTATTTCAGGATGTTCTTGACGCTGTCCAAAGATCCACTCTGGATTACTTTGGTACCTCCTGCTAAAGTTATAGCAAGGCACACATCGTGTCCAGTACACAGCATTGCATACATGATAGAGCCTATGGCTGAAGCATAGGGAACATCTTTCATCTTCTCTCTATCTTCTGCAGTGGTCGGGCATTGAGTCTTACTCAACTTCACACCTTGTAACACAGGCAAGAACCCTTTCTTTGCTTGATCCATTTTGAACTTCTTCAAAACTTTGTCAAGGTATGTGCTTTGTGAAAGTCCAATTAAGCGTCTTGATCTGTCTCTATAGATCTTGATGCCCAATATATAATCAGCTTCACCGAGGTCCTTCATTGAAAAACTCTTATTCAAGTATCCCTTTATGCTATCCAGTAATTCCATATCATTTCCAATTAGCAATATGTCATCCACATATAATATCAGAAATGCTACAGAGCTCCCACTCACTTTCTTGTAAATAAAGGCTTCTCCAAAAGTCTGTATAAAACCATATGCTTTGATCACACTATCAAACTGTTTATTCCAACTCCGAGAGGCTTGCACCAGTCCATAAATGGATCGCTAGAGCTTGCACACTTTGTTAGCTCCCTTTGGATCGACAAAACTTTCCGGCTACATCATATACAACTCTTCTTCCAGAAATCCATTCAGGAATGCAGTTTTGACATCCATTTGCCAAATTTCATAATCATAAAATGCGGCAATTGCTAACATGATTCAAACAGACTTAAGCGTCGCTACGGGTGAGAAAGTCTCATCGTAGTCAATCCCTTGAACTTGTCGAAAACCTTTTGCAACAAGTCGAGCTTTATAGATAGTAACATTACCGTCAGCGTCAGTCTTCTTCTTGAAGATCCATTTATTCTCAATGGCTTGCCGATCATCGGGCAAGTCAACCAAAGTCCACACTTTGTTCTCATACATGGATCCCATCTCAGATTTCATGGCCTCAAGCCATTTTGCGGAATCTGGGCTCACCATCGCTTCTTCATAGTTCGTAGGTTCGTCATGGTCTAGTAACATAACCTCCAGAACAAGATTACCGTACCACTCTGGTGCGGATCTTACTATGGTTGACCTACGAGGTTCAGTAACAACTTGATCTGAAGTTTCATGATGATCATCATTAACTTCCTCACTAATTGGTGTAGGTGTCACAGGAACCGGTTTCTGTGATGAACTACTTTCCAATAAGGGAGCAGGTACAGTTACCTCATTAAGTTCTACTTTCCTCCCACTCACTTCTTTCGAGAGAAACTCCTTCTCTAGAAAGGATCAAAATTTAGCAACAAAAGTCTTGCCTTCAGATCTGTGATAGAAGGTGTACCCAACAGTTTCCTTTGGGTATCCTATGAAGACACATTTCTCCGATTTGGGTTCGAGCTTATCAGGTTGAAGCTTTTTCACATAAGCATCGCAGCCCCAAACTTTAAGAAACGACAACTTTGGTTTCTTGCCAAACCACAGTTCATAAGGCGTCGTCTCAACGGATTTCGATGGTGCCCTATTTAACGTGAATGCAGCCGTCTCTAAAGCATAACCCCAAATGATAGCGGTAAATCAGTAAGAGACATCATAGATCGCACCATATCTAGTAAAGTACGATTACGACGTTCGGACACACCATTACGCTGTGGTGTTCCAGGTGGCGTGAGTTGCGAAACTATTCCGCATTGTTTCAAATGAAGACCAAACTCATAACTCAAATATTCTCCTCCATGATCAGATCATAGAAACTTTATTTTCTTGTTACGATGATTTACAACTTCACTCTGAAATTCTTTGAACTTTTCAAATGTTTCAGACTTATGTTTCATTAAGTAGATATACCCATGTCTGCTTAAATCATCTGTGAAGGTGAGAAAATAATGATACCCACCGCGAGCCTCAACATTCATCGGACCACATACATCTGTATGTATGATTTCCAACAAATCTGTTGCTCGCTCCATAGTTTCAGAGAACGGCGTTTTAGTCATCTTGCCCATTAGGCACGGTTCGCAAGTACCAAGTGATTCATAATCAAGTGGTTCCAAAGGTCCATCGGTATGGAGTTTCTTCATGCACTTTACACCAATATGACCTAAACGGTAGTGCCACAAATAAGTTGCACTATCATTATCAACTCTGCATCTTTTGGCTTCAATATTATGAATATGTGTATCACTACTATCGAGATTCAACAAAAATAGACCACTCTTCAAGGGTGCATGACCATTAAAGATATTACTCATATAAATAGAACAACCATTATTCTCTGATTTAAATGAATAACCGTCTCGCATCAAACAAGATCCAGATATAATATTCATGCTCAACGCTGGCACCAAATAACAATTATTCAGTCTAAAACTAATCCGAAGGTAGATGTAGAGGTAGCGTGCCGATCAGCGATCACATCGACTTTGGAACCATTTCCCACGCCGCATCGTCACCTCGTCCTTAGCCAATCTTTGCTTAATCCGTCCCTGCTTTTGAAGTTGCAAATATTAGCAATGTAACCGATATCAAATACCCAAAAGCTCTTGTGAGCATTAGTAAGGTACACATCAATAACATGTATATCACATATACCTGTTGGGTAACGTAGTAATTTCAAAAAAAATCCTACGCACACGCAAGTGTTGGAAATATGCCCTAGAGGCAATAATAAAAGGATTATTATTATATTTCCTTGTTCGTGATAATTGTCTTTTATTCATGCTATAATTGTATTATCCAGAAATCGTAATACACGTGTGAATATATAGACCACAACATGTCCCTAGTGAGCCTCCAGTTGACTAGCTCGTTGATCAATAGATAGTCATGGTTTCCTGACTATGGACATTGGATGTCATTGATAACGGGATCACATCATTAGGAGAATGATGTGATGGACAAGACCCAATCCTAAGCATAGCACAAGATCGTGTAGTTCGTTTTGCTAGAGCTTTTCCACTATCAAGTATCTTTTCCTTAGACCATGAGATCGTGTAACTCCCGGATACCGTAGGAGTGCTTTGGGTGTACCAAACGTCACAACGTGAATCGGGTGACTATAAAGGTGCACTACTGGTATCTCCGAAATTGTCTGTTGGGTTGACACGGATCGAGACTGGGATTTGTCACTCCGTATTACAGAGAGGTATCACTTGGGCCCACTCGGTAATGCATCATCATAATGAGCTCAAAGTGACCAAGTGTCTGGTCACGGGATCATGCATTACGGTACGAGTAAAGTGACTTGCCGGTAACGAGATTAAACGAGGTATTGGGATACCGACGATCGAATCTCGGGCAAGTAACATACCATCTGACAAAGGGAATAGTATACGGGGTTGCTTGAATCCTCGACATCATGGTTCATCCGATGAGATCATCGAGGAGTATGTGGGAGCCAACATGGGTATCCAGATCCTGATGTTGGTTATTGACCGGAGATTCATCTCGGTCATGTCTGCATGTCTCCCTAACCCGTAGGGTCTACACACTTAAGGTTCGGTGACGCTAGGGTTGTATGAATATGAGTATGCAGCAAACCAAAAGTTGTTCGAGTCCGGATGAGATCCGGACGTCACGAGGAGTTCCTAATGGTCCGGAGGTAAAGAATTATATAGGAAGTGATGTTTGACCATCGGGAAAGTTTGGGGTCACCGTGTTGTCTGGGACCACCTAAGGGTCCTGGTCCACCGGTGGGGCCACCTATCCGGAGGGCCCCATGGGATGAAGTGGGAGGAACCAGCCCCAGTGGGCTGGTGCACCCCACTGGCCCCCTCTGCGCCTAGGGTTGGGAACCCTAGGGGGGGCGCCCACTCTGCCTTGGGGGTACTCCACCCCTTGGCTGCCGCCCCCTAGGAGATCCCATCTCCTAGGGCCTGCACCACAGGGACCCTATATAGAGGGGAGGAGGGCAGCCGCACCTTGCACTTGGCGCCTCCCCCCTGCTACACCTCTTCCTCCTCCCCAGCGTGGCGAAGCCTGCCGAGAATCTTCTGCATCCACCACCACGCCGTCGTGCTGCTGGATCTTCATCAACCTCTCCTTCCCCCTTGCTAGATCAAGATGGAGGAGACGTCACGCTGACCGTACGTGTGTTGAACGCGGAGGTGCCATCCGTTCGGCGCTAGGATCTCCGGTGATTTGGATCACGACGAGAACGACTCCCTCAACCCCGTTCTCTTGAACGCTTCCGCACGCGATCTACAAAGGGTATGTAGATGCATCTCTCTCACTCTTTGCTAGATGAACTCATAGATGGATCTTGGTGAATGTAGGAAAAAAATTATTTTATGCAACGTTCCCCAACAGTGGCATCATGAGCTAGGTCTATGCGTAGTTCTCTTTTGCACGAGTAGAACACAATTTGTTGTGGGCGTAGATGTTGTCAACTTTATTGCCACTACTAGTCTTATCTTGCTTCAGCGGTATTGTGGGATGAAGCGGCCCGGACCGACCTTACACGTATGCTTACGTGAGACAGGTTCCACCGACTGACATGCACTAGTTGCATAAGGTGGCTAGCGGGTGTCTGTCTCTCCCACTTTAGTTGGAGCGGATTCGATGAAAAGGGTCCTTATGAAGGGTAAATAGAAGTTGACAAATCACGTTGTGGCTTTCACGTAGGTAAGAAAACGTTCTTGCTAGAACCCTTTTGCAGCCACATAAAAACTTGCAACAACAATTAGAGGACGTCTAACTTGTTTTTGCAGCAAGTGTTTTATGATGTGATATGGCCAAAGTTGTGATGAATGATGAATGATATATATGTGATGTATGAGATCATGTTCTTGTAATAGGAATCGCGACTTGCATGTCGATGAGTATGACAACCGGCAGGAGCCATAGGAGTTGTCTTTATTTTTTGTATGACCTGCGTGTCATTGAGAAACGCCATGTAAATTACTTTACTTTATTGCTAAACGTGTTAGCCATAGTAGTAGAAGTAATAGTTGGCGAGCAACTTCATGGAGACACGATGATGGAGATCATGATGATAGAGATCATGGTGTCATGCCGGTGACAAGATGATCATGGAGCCCCGAAGATGAAGATCAAAGGAGCTATATGATATTGGCCATATCATGTCACTACTATATAATTGCATGTGATGTTTATTATGTTTATGCATCTTGTTTACTTAGAACGACGGTAGTAAATAAGATGATCCTTATAATAATTTCAAGAAAGTGTTCTCCCTAACTGCACTCGTTGCTAAAGTTCGTCGTTTCAAGCACCACGTGATGATCGGGTGATAGATTCTTACATTCACATACAACGGGTGTAAGACAGTTTTACACATGCAAAACACTTAGGTTAAACTTGACGAGCCTAGCATGTACAGACATGGCCTCGGAACACAAGAGACCGAAAGGTCGAACACGAGTCGTATGGAAGATACGATCAACATGGAGATGTTCACCGACGATGACTAGTCCGTCTCACGTGATGATCGGACACGGCCTAGTCGACTCGGATCATGTAACACTTAGATGACTAGAGGGATGTCAAATCTGAGTGGGAGTTCATTATATAATTTGATTAGATGAACTTAATTATCATGAACTTTAGTCTAAAATCTTTGCAAAATGTCTTGTAGATCAAATGGCCAACGCTCATGTCACCATGAACTTCAACGCGTTCCTAGAAAACCAAACTGAAAGATGATGGCAGCAACTATTCGGATCGGGTCCGAACCCGAGGATCATCCTCATAGCAGCCAAGAAACAATATGTCCTAGAAGCACCGCTAGGTGAAGCACCCATCCCAGAGAACCAAGACATTATGAACGCTTGGCAGTCTCGTGCTGATGATTACTCCCTCGTTCAGTGCAGCATGCTTTACAGCTTAGAACCGAGGCTCCAAAAGCGTTTTGAGCAACACGGAGCATATGAGATGTTCGAGGAGCTGAAAATGGTTTTCCAAGCTCATGCCCGGGTCGAGAGATATGAAGTCTCCGACAAGTTCTATAGTTGTAAGATGGAGGAAAACAGTTACACAAGTGAGCACATACTCAAAATGTCTGGGTTGCACAACCGCCGTCCCGGTGGACATTAACCTCCGGACAAGGCGGTCATTGACAGAATCCTTGATCTCTCCCACCGAGCTACAAGAGCTTTGTGATGAACTACAATATGCGGGGATGGTGAAGACCATTCTGAAGTATTCTCAATGCTGAAGTCAGCAGAGGTTGAAATCAAGAAAGAACATCAAGTGTTGATGGTTAATAAAACCACTAAGTTCAAGAAGGGCAAGGGTAAGAAGAACTTCAAGAAGGACGGCAAAGATGTTGCCACGCCCGTAAACCAGTTGCCGGAAGAAGTCAAAGAATGGACCCAAGCACGAGACCGGGTGCTTTTATTGCAAAGGAAAGGGCCACCGAAGCGGAACTGCCCCAAATACTTAGCGAGACATAAGAAGGCCGGCAACACTAAAGGTATATTTGATATACATGTAATTGATGTGTACCTTACCAGTACTCGTAGTAACTCCAGGTATTTGATACCGGTGCCGTTGCTCATATATGTAACTCACAGCAGAGCTGCGGAATAAGCGGAGATCTGGCGAAGGACGAGGTGACGATGCGTCCGGGAATGGTTCCAAGCTCGATGTGATCACCATCGGCACGCTACCTCTACATTTACCTACGGATTAGTTTTAAACCTCAATAATTGTTATTTAGTGCCAAGTTTGAGCATGAACATTGTATCGGGATCTCGTTTAATGCGAGATGGCTACTCATTTAAATCCGAGAATAATGGTTGTTCTATTTATATGAGAGATATGTTTTATGGTCATGCTCCGATGGTCAATGGTTTATTCTTAATGAATCTCGAGCGTAATATTACACATATTCATAGTGTGAATACCAAAAGATGTAAAGTTGATAACGATAGTCCCACATACTTGTGGCATCGCCGCTTTGGTCACATTGGTGTCAAGCGCATGAAGAAGCTCCATGCTGATGGACTTTTAGAGTCTCTCGATTATGAATCATTTGACACATGAGAACCATGCCTTATGGGCAAATGACCAAGACTCCGTTCTCGGAACAATGGAGCGAGCAACCAACTTATTGGAAATCATACATACCGATGTATGCGGTCCAATGAGCGTTGAGGCTCATGGAGGATATCGTTATGTTCTCACTCTCACCGATGACTTGAGTAGATATGGGTATGTCTACTTGATGAAACACAAGTCCGAGACCTTTGAAAAGTTCAAGGAATTCAGAATGAGGTAGAGAATCAACGTGACCGAAAAATAAAGTTCTTAGATCAGATCGTGGAGGAGAATATTTAAGTCACGAATTTGGTACACACTTAAGGAAATGTGGAATCGTTTCACAACTCACGCCGCTGGAACACCTCAACAGAACGGTGTGTCCGAACGTCGAATCGCACTCTATTGGATATGGTGCGATCTATGATGTCTCTTACAGATTTACCGCTATCATTTTGGGGATACGCTCTAGAGATTGCTACATTCACTTTAAATAGGGCACCGTCTAAATCCTTGAGACGACACCGTATGAATTATGGTTTGGGAAGAAACCTAAGCTGTCGTTTCTAAAAGTTTGGGGATGTGATGCTTATGCCAAGAAACTTGAACCTGAAAAGCTCGAACCCAAGTCGGAAAAATGCGTCTTCATAGGATACCCTAAGGAAACCATTGGGTATACCTTCTACCTTAGATCCAAAGGCAAGATCTTTGTTGCCAAGAACGGATCCTTTCTTGAAAAAGAGTTTCTCTCGAAAGGAGTAAGTGGGAGGAAAGTAGAACTCGATGAAGTACTACCTCTTGAACCGGAAAGTAGTGCAGCTCAGAAAATGTTCCCTGTGGTGCCTACACCGATCGGAGAGGAAATTAATGATGATGATCAAGGTACTTGAATCAAGTTGCTCTTGAACTTCAGAGGTCCACAAGGACACGCTCCACACCGAGTGGTATGGCAACCTTGTCCCGGAAATCATGTTGTTGGACAACGGTGAACCTTCAACTATGAAGAAGCGATGGCGGCCCAGATTCCAACAAATGGCTTGAAGCCATGCAATCCGAGATAGGATCCATGTATGAAAACAAAGTATGGACTTTGACAGACTTGCCCGATGATCGTGAGCGATAGAAAACAAATGGATCTTTAAGAAGAAGACGGACGCGGATGGTAATGTTACCATCTATAAAGCTCGACTTGTCGCTAAAGTTATCGGCAAGTTCAAGGGGTTGACTACGATGAGACTTTCTCTCCCGTAGCAAAGCTGAAGTCCGTCCGAATCATGTTAGCAATTGCCGCATACTATGATTATGAGATATGGCAGATGGACGTCAAAACGGCATTCCTTAACGGTTATCTTAAGGAAGAGATGTATATGATGCAGCCGAAGGTTTTGTCGACCTAATAATGCTAATAAGGTATGCAAGCTCCAAATGATCCATTTATGGGCTGGTGCAAGCATCTCGGAGTTGGAACATTCACTTTGATGAGATGATCAAAGCGTTTGGTTTATGCTTGACTTATGGAGAAGCCTGCATTTACAAGAAAGTGAGTGGGAGCTCTGTAGCATTTCTCATATTATATGTAGATGACATACTTTTGATGGGAAATGATATAGAACTTTTGGACAGCATTAAGGCCTACTTGAATAAGAGTTTTTCAATGAAGGACCTTGGAGAAGCTGCTTATATATTAGACATCAAGATCTATAGAGATAGATCGAGACGCCTCATAGGTCTTTCACAAAGCACATACCTTGAAAAGATATTGAAGAAGTTCAAAATGGATCAGTCCAAGAAAGGGTTCTTGCAGACATAAGGTGTGATATTGAGCTCGGCTCAATGTCCCACCACGGCAGAAGATATAGAAGAGATGAGTGTCATCCCTATGCATCAGCCATAGGGTCTATTATGTATGCCATGTTGTGTACCAGGCCGATGTAAACCTTGCCGTAAGTTTGGTAGGAAGGTACCAAAGTAATCCCGCAAGGAACACCGGACAGCGGTCAAGAATATCCTGAAGTACCGAAAAGGACTAAGGATATGTTTCTCGTTTATGGAGGTGACGAAGAGCTCGTTGTAAGGGTTACGTCGACGCTTAGCTTCGACACAGATCTGGATGACTCTAAGTCACAAACCGGATACGTGTATATGTTGAATGGTGGAGCGATGGCTGGTGCAGCTGCAAGCGAAGCGTCGTGGCGGGATTTACATGTGAAGCGGAGTACATGGCAGCCTCGGAGGCAGCGCGTGAAGCAATTTGGGTGAAGGAGTTCATCACCGACCTAGGAGTCATACCCAATGCGTCGGGCCGATTAAACTCTTCTGTGACAACACCGGAGCTATTGCACTTGCCAAGGAGCCTGGTTTCACAAGAAGACCAGCACATCTAGCGTCGCTTCAACTCCATTCGTGAAAATGTTCAAGATGGAGACATAGAAATTTTCAAAGTGCATACGGATCTGAATGTCGCAGATCCGCTGACTAAACCTCTTCCGCGAGCAAAACATGATCAACACCAGAACTCTATGGGTGTTCGATTCATCACAATGTAACTAGATTATTGACTCTAGTGCAAGTGGGAGACTGTTGGAAATATGCCCTAGGGGCAATAATAAAAGGATTATTATTATATTTCCTTGTTCGTGATAATTGTCTTTTATTCATGCTATAATTGTATTAACCGGAAATCCTAATACACGTGTGAATATATAGACCACAACATGTCCCTAGTGAGCCTCTAGTTGACTAGCTCGTTGATCAATAGATAGTCATGGTTTCCTCACCATGGACATTGGATGTCATTGATAACGGGATCACATCATTAGGAGAATGATGTGATGGACAAGACCCAATCCTAAGCATAGCACAAGATCGTGTAGTTCGTTTTGTTGGAGCTTTTCCAATGTCAAGTATCTTTTCCTTAGACCATGAGATCATGTAACTCCCGGATACCGTAGGAGTGCTTTGGGTGTACCAAACGTCACAACGTAATCGGGTGACTATAAAGGTGCACTACGGTATCTCCGAAATTGTCTTGGGTTGACACGGATCGAGACTGGGATTTGTCACTCCGTACACGGAGAGGTATCACTTGGGCCCACTCGGTAATGCATCATCATAATGAGCTCAAAGTGACCAAGTGTTTGGTCACGGGATCATGCATTACGGATGCGAGTAAAGTGACTTGCGGTAATGAGATTAAACGAGGTATTGGGATACCGACGATCGAATCTCGCAAGTAACATACCGTCGACAATGGGAATAGTATACGGGGTTGCTTGAATCCTCGACATCGTGGTTCATCCGATGAGATCATCGAGGAGTATGTGGAGCCAACATGGGTATCCAGATCCCGCTGTTGGTTATTGACCAAGAGCCGTCTCGGTCATGTCCGCATGTCTCCGAACCCGTAGGGTCTACACACTTAAGGTTCGGTGACGCTAGTGTTGTATGAATATGAGTATGCAGCAAATAGAAAGTTGTTCGGAGTCCCGGATGAGATCCCTGACGTCACGAGGAGTTCCTAATGGTCCAAGGTAAAGAATTATATATAGGAAGTGCTGTTTCGCCATCGAAAGTTTCGGGTCACCGGTATTGTACTGGGACCACCGGAAGGGTCCTGGGGTCCACCGGTGGGGCCACCTATCCCGGAGGGCCCCATGGGCTGAAGTGGGAGGAACCAGCCTGGTGGGCTGGTGCGCCTGGGCCCCTCTGCGCCTAGGGTTGGGAACCCTAGGGGAGGGGGGCGCCCCACTTGCCTTGGGGTACTCCACCCCTTGGCCGCCCCCCTAGGAGTCCCATCTCCTAGGGTCGGCGCCCCAGGGACCCTATATATAGAGGGGGAGGAGGGCAGCCGCACCTTGCACTTGGCGCCTCCCTCCCTGCTACACCTCTTCCTCCTCCCAGCTTGCTTGGCGAAGCCTCGCCGAGTATCTGCAGCATCCACCACCAAGCCGTCGTCTCTTTGGATCTTCATCAACCTCTCCTTCCTCCTTGCTGGATCAAGATGGAGGAGACGCCACGCTGACCGTCGTGTGTTGAATCGCGAGGTGCCGTCCGCTCGGCGCTAGGATCTCCGGTGATTTGGATCACGACGAGAACGACTCCTCAACCCCGTTCTTTGAACGCTTCGCACGCGATCTACAAAGGGTATGTAGATGCATCTCTCACTCGTTGCTAGATGAACTCATAGATGGATCTTGGTGAACGTAGGAAAATTTTTATTTTATGCAACATTCCCCAACAGCAAGATCATGGTGATGCATAGCAACGAGAAGGAGAGTGTTCCACGTACGCACGTAGAGACCGAAAGCGAAGCGTTAGAACAACGCGTTGATGTAGTCGACGCCTTCACGACCCGACCGATCAAGCACCAAACTACACGCACCTCCGAAGTTATAGCACACGCTCAGCTCGATGACGATCCCTGACTCGATCCAGCAGAATGTCGGGAAGAGTTTCACAAGACGACGGTGTGGTGACGATCTTGATGTTCTACCGCCGCAGGCTTCGCCAAGCACCGCTACAATATTATCGAGGACTGTGGTGGAGGGGGCACCGACACGGCTAAGAGATCAAGAGATCAATTGTTGTGTCTCGGGTGCCCCTGCCCCGTGATATAAAGGAGCAAGGGGAGGCCGGCCGGCTCTCTATGGCGCTGCCCAAGAGGGGGAATCCTACTAGGACTCCAAGTCCTAGTAGGTTTCCACCCAAAGGAGAGAGGGGAAGGAAGGAGAGGAGAGGAGAAGGAAGGGCCCCCCTCCTAGTCCACCCGGACCGGAGGGGAGGGGCGCGGCCTGCCCCGCCGCCTCTCTCTCTCTCACTAAGGCCCATCGAGCCCATTAGTTCCCCGGGGTTTCCGATAACCCTCCGGCACTCCGGTTTTATCCGAAACTTCTCCGGAACACTTCCGTGTCCGAATATAGTCGTACAATATATCAATCTTCATGTCTCGACCATTTCGAGACTCCATGTCATGTCCGTGATCACATCCGGGACTCCGAACAAACTTTGGTACATCAAAACTCATAAACTCATAGTATAATTGTCATCGAAACCTTAAGCGTGCAGACCCTACGGGTTCGAGAACTATGTAGACATGACCGAGAACCATTCCGGGTCAATAACCAATAGCAGAACCTGGATGCTCATATTGGCTCCTACATATTCTACGAAGATCTTTATCAGTGAAACCGCATAACAACATACGTTGTTCCCTTTGTCATCGGTATGTTACTTGCCCGAGATTCGATCGTCGATATCTCAATACCTAGTTCAATCTTGTAACCGGCAAGTCTCTTTACTCGTTACGTAATGCATCATTCCATAACTAACTCATTAGCTACATTGCTTGCAAGGCTTATAGTGATGTGCATTACCG
Source organism: Aegilops longissima (assembly GCA_021605205.1). Lineage (NCBI taxonomy): Eukaryota > Viridiplantae > Streptophyta > Magnoliopsida > Poales > Poaceae > Aegilops > Aegilops longissima. The sequence goes on along the minus strand of JAHIAM010003962.1, from coordinate 564 downwards.
AGAGGGCCCAGAGATACCTCTCCGACAATCGGAGTGACAAAACCTAATCTCGAAATACGCCAACTCAACATGTACCTTTGGAGACACCTGTAGAGCTCCTTTATAATCACCCGATTCGCTGTGGACGCTTTGATAGCACACAAAGTGTTCCTCCGGTAAACGGGAGTTGCATGATCTCATAGTTATAGGAACTTGTATAAGTCATGAAGAAAGCAACAGCAACATACTAAACGATCAAGTGCTAAGCTAACGGAATGGGTCAAGTCAATCACATCATTCTCCTAATGAAGTGATCTCGTTAATCAAATGACAACACATGTCTATGGTTAGGAAACATAACCATCTTTGATTAATGAGCTAGTCAAGTAGAGGCATACTAGTGACATTAAGTTTGTCTATGTATTCACACATGTATCATGTTTCCGGTTAATACAATTCTAGCATGAATAATAAACATTTATCATGATATGAGGAAATAAATAATAACTTTATTATTGCCTCTAGGGCATATTTCCTTCCGCCTCCCACTTGCACTTGAGTCAATAATCTAGATTACACAAGAAT
>JAHIAM010003961.1:0-26919 GCA_021605205.1 Aegilops longissima | reverse complement strand
TCCGAATAAACGGTACTTTATCGAGATTAAAAATAAGAGTAGACCCCACCATGAGGTTCTAGTAGTAGTACTACTGATTACCGCTTGGCTCTTCGCTTCTTTGAAGTCGAACAAGGTATTCGCATGTTGGGTACTACAGGTATGCCTCGATAATCTAACACCAATGGACTGATGCATGTCCACCGAGGGTAGGTTGCATTAGTCAAAGGCGAAGCGAGCTTCACCTTGTCCCGCAAGCCCCTCGCTCTGAAGTTGAGGACACACCAAAAAGTAGGTTGTCCATACCCTCCTTCCGCTAATATGGCTTAATCTTTTTGGGTAAATGAGAGAGCTTTATTCATATATAAGCATTCTTAGGACGATCAGCCAAGACATGGTCACTAGGAAGGGGTACCCCCAAAAAAGAAGTAGGAAGCGAGGTGTTTCATCAAGCCGCCTCCCACATTCAAAGTGCAGCAAGCACGGTTCGACGAAGATGTGCCGCAAGGTTTGCTGACCTGTTTACATGCTGAATAACAAAAAGAGGAAATATTACCAGGCTACTATTTGTAACAGGATATGAGCCGAATTAAGGAGAATTGTGGGAGTGTTCCATGCAATCAACTTCCATTATCACATGCAAACCTCAAGAGAACCAAATGTGTTGAAGATTGCTTTATCACATTTTAAAATTATAATAAGAGTGCACCCTCCATCCGGGTTCCTAGTACTTTAGTATAAGTACCTTTATAGACTATAGTAGTAGTACTAGTACTAGTAAATTTTGGCTTTTTCGCCTATTCGAAGTCGAAAAATAGCACTAGTATAAGTGTATGCTTCGCAATCTAACACCAATTAATGTGCCCCCCCCGAGCGAGGGAGAGCTTGCATTAGTCAAAAGTTTCCCTTGTCCCCGGAGCCTCCGCGAAGTTCTCCCGCTGCAACCTTCTCCTTTTCAAGTTGACGGACAAAAAGTAATGCTAGTCCATACGCCTCCTCCGGTTAATATGGCTTAATTTCAAAAGATAAATACCGGTCACAGATATTTGTAAAAATATGGTCATGGATTCATAATACGCCATTGGCCAATATATATATTTTCCGTGTTTATACGGTCACTAGCTCACCCCCGAGAAGTGTGTGCACAATGTAGGTTGAGCACTTAGCGTGACTGGGTGTTCCGCGTGCTCGGACATGCATGCATTAGGGAATCGCGCTTTAAGGCCCATGTACGGGACGTTGCATACACGTAGGGGAGTAGTAGGGCCACTAAGGAGCACAAATCACAAAGAAGTTAGTGGAAGAAGCAACCATCATTTCACTCTTGAATGACACGACGCAATATAAAATGGTTGATATGGAGAGAAAAAAAACCACTATATATACACTAGCAGGAGCCAAGTCAAGCCCTAAGGTTGTCTTCACAAGCATAGAATGACGGGCCTGATCCCAGCCGGGGAAAGGAACAATGTTCCGAGACGCGGTCGACATCGGCGAGGAGAAAACCCACGGCGCAAGGCCCCAATCGGGGTCACCCGGAATGGGCCGATGCCGCCCCAACCGCCTCTTCTAGCTACAGCCCGACGCCCCGGTAGTCCATCTTCCTTTTGGAGCCGGGTTTCCACCCAGCTCCATCTCCATGTCGATTTTCTACTTTATCGGCTTCTACTTGTGATGAGTTTATGTCTCATGAACAATGCCGATTATTATTCTAATCACACTTCTTCAATATTTTGCCATCGGGATGCTCGGTCGATTTTAGTGGAACGCAAAAAGCATCGATGATCCGAGGGTGCCCCGCCTTCCTTCGAAAGTTCTACCCCAGGGTTAAATTATGTTTAGGGTTTAGGTTTAAGTAGTGACCCCATCAGTTTTTCCAGACACGCCTCACAACTTTTTTCTTTAGTTGTGAAGTAAATATTGGCTATGGTCTATGAATCATTAGATGCATCAAAGATGCGGTTAGTTTTTTTGTATTTGATGGAATGTTGTAACGGGCACCTTGGAATAGGAATGAAAATGGAGTGGAAAGCCGCTTCCAGAAAAATGGAAACGGAGAGAAACCAACGCTTTTCTGATCGCCCATCGGCAAAACCAACGCTTAAATCACGCCTGTTTCGGTCCACCTCCTCCAGGCTCGACCCCACACGGCCGCCGCATGCCACTCACCCAAACCGAGTATACGATAACTTTCCCCCGCTTGTCCGATGGATCGCGCCATGGAGTACTAGCACACCGGAAGAGATTGAGAGTTGGGGAGGACAACTTGCTGTAGCACGGACTCCCAAGAACTTTTTACATGCATGTTGTAGCCGGCTATTGCAACCTTTGAAGCAGCCCGCCGGGCACCGGCGGCGCGGGACGCTTCGTCGGCGCCCGTTCAATGCCGCGGGAGAGGTCCGTCGCCGGGCATGAATGCGATCGACTGGGGGAAGCACGGGGTGATGAAGAGGGTTCGGTTGGTCGACCGCCGTGGCGTCCGGACGCGAAAACAAGAGATGTTGTAAGTTAATATTGCTGAATATAATTAAAACGAAATAATGCGAGTTGGACAAATATGATTGAGATGCTTAACTTTTTATATTTTAAACAGCGATATGTTCCAACCCGGCATGCTTCCCAATTTTAGTGGAACCACAAAATTGATGGCCATTGTTTTCAACCCTTCTCCGCCACGGGTTCTTCCTTCCTCGAGCTTGATTAATGAAGAAAACACGGAGGATTTGTCAACTTCATAGGTGCCCCCCAAACTTGATGCCAAATGGATGATGCATCACCATGATGACCATCGATGTTATGGTTTTCATGGTTGCATGGGGAAGTTTATCGATTTTAATGAAAACAAGTTGCTTCCATCGTTTTTGCTTGTTACACAAAGATGATATCCTTCGCTCACCTTGGTTGCGTTGGAGACGCAATCCTTTTCACGTTGGTAATTTTATCACACAATTGGCTATGAACCAAATGTTTCCTCAAGAAGGATCCGTCGATTTAAGAGCATAAGTTTTGTATTGATTTCTAAGCCTTCCACAACTTTGTTCCAGCCCCCTGTAATTTTATTTGTCCACTATTAATTTGATTTAAAATTGTGGACTAAAACCCGATGGACGAGTAGCCTCCATTTTTATTTATTTATATTAGATTTGACGTCAAACTTTTAAATCTCAAACCTTTCCATAATTGAAATTAAAATTTTTATATGTACACACTCACACGCTTCCGATAATTTTGCGAGTGGTTGTTCACTTAAGGGAGGGTAGTGTACCACCGTGAAGGATGTGAAGTGCACTGGACACGGGCTGGATCATTAGTTCATCGGAAGTAGTACTAGTTTTCTTCACCAATTAAATAAAGAGTTTGTTCATACTTACACAATTTAAAACGATTTTATGGAGAGAATAAGAAACCACTCCATAGTATATATTAGTCGATACACGAGAGTACTATATGGACGCGATTTTGACTTAGTGCACCCTTTGGGATAGGTGGGCCCAAATGGCTTCAACCCAAACCAAAAGTAGGTGGAAGGCACCAGGCCACCAATAAAGAGTATATATAAAGCTGGAGCCCAACGCTTGTTCGCTAGGGTTTGACTTCCACACGCCGAAGACTACATATTGTTACACACGAGGCTCCTGCTCATTTGCTAGGGTTTGCTATATTCAACCCTTCACCCCTTCACCAGATCTAAACAAGACGCCTTTGGCCTTTCTCTCCCCTCAAGTGGTGAAGGAGGCGCCCAGATCCCGTCGACTAGGAAGGGAGGAGGGAAGGTTTAATTTTCGCCTTTCCAAGGGAGGCAATCCAGTCAACCCTTATTCTTTTCACCCAAATTAAGGGGGGCCACCAACCCCTTTTCCTTTGTCAGGAAAGTGGGCAGATCCGCCTTCAAGACGCTTTGCCACATCCCGACAAAGGTATAAGTTTTTGAAACCGGGTTTTTAGCTGCGGGATCTTTTTCATCTGTATTAATCAGGTCTTGGTTCAAAGAGGAAAGAAGGTTCGGAGCAAGAATCTAGGGCGTGGTTCAATGAGGAAAGGAGGGGGAAAGTAGTATAGACCTGCTATCCATGCTTTGTAGGTCAAAAGGAAAAAGGGGTAACCTTGAAACACATCCGAAGGAACCACTCTTTATTGAAAAGGGAAAGAAACCGGGGGTTTTAGTTTGTGAATAGATTTGCCCCTCACTTAGGAAAAAGGTTCAAAGAGAAAAATAGGGACCAACGATATTGCTGCTTGGCTACATACTCACATCACCCATTTATACGTGGATTTACATGGTGGGTATGTCCCATACAGCTATTTTGCTGTTAATCTAAGAATGCCCTAAAATTGAAGCAATGCCACTTTAAAGTAAATTTTTTTAATGAATGTTGTTTCAAGAGAATGTCTCAATATGAATCAATGCAACTTTTAGAAATGCTACTATCCTACTTTGTTTTCCATCCAAATAAGTTGATTTTTTTCTACCTTTGTTTCATCCTTTATCGGCAAGTAATTGTTTTTTTGCCCTTTTGTTAAAACAGGGTATCGATTCAACTTGTTGCTATTAAATTTTGCTTCCCATCAAACCTTATGTTTTAAGAGTGTTTTTGCATTTCAACTTGAATGTCACACCGGTGACTTTGCTTAATTTTTGTGGAATGCAAAAAGGAGATCGAGATTTGTTTCCACTTTTGGAAAGTTGTTTCAAATCTTGGTCTCATCCACATGTGTGTGTGCTTTGAGATGTTGTGCTACTTGTTTTGGCACTGTTTAAATAAATGTTGAATTAAGTTTGTATTGCTGTTTTTCCATTAAGTAGTGAACAAAATGGACCAACCTAATGATGCTTGTTTTTGTTACAACAAATTCAGCATCACCCCCTTTATAAGCCAAAGGATGCCACTTAATTAACACCAATCTTATTTCAAAGCAACACTTGTTAGATTACTTACCATTTTTGTCCGATGTTTCATCCTCCTTTATTAGCCACTAATTGATTTTTTGCCTCTGCCAAACAGGATATCTATTCAACTTGTTACTATTGAACATTTTTTTTAAAACACTTGGCTTGATTTTCGAACCCACAAAACGAGATTGGATTTCCTATTCGTGTTGGCGATTCGTATTTTATCTTGTCCGCCCATGAAAGGTCAAGAAGCCTTCATCCACATGATTGTGCAAAGGTGCTTTGAGATGTTGTGCTACTTGTATTGGTCTGTTTTAAATAAATGTTGAATTGAAGCTATTGTATTGTGTCTTTTCCTTGTAGTGAACAAAATGGGACCATCCTATATGATGCTTGTTGCTTTGTTACAACAAATTCAGCATCACCCCTTTATAAGGAAAATTGATGCCACTCGTAATTAATTAAAATCTTATTTCAAAACGCAACACTTGTTAGGATCTGGGATTCCATTTTGTGGCCGATGTTTCATCCTCCTTATTAGCCGAATTGATTCCTTTTTTCCTCTTTTAAACAGGATATCTATTCAACTTGTTGCTATTTACATTTTGCTTCGCATCAAACACTTTGCTTGATTTCAAAGGAAATCGCACAAAACGAGATTGATTTCCTATTCGTGTTGGCAATTCGTATTTTATCCTGGTCTTCCATGAAAGGTCAAGAGCCTTCATCCACATGAGGTAGTGTTTGGATGTTGTGCTACTTGTATTGGTATTGTTTTAAATAAATGTTGAATTGAAGTTGTATTGCTGTTTTTCCCATTAAGTAGTGAACAAAATGGGACCAACCTGCATATGATGATTGTTGCTTTGTTACAACAAACTCTGATCACCCCTTTATAAGTAGATGGAAGCACATACCGTTGTTTCCCCACTCCCCCGAACTGTTTATGCTGTTAATCTAATGTCATGGTAAAATTAAGCAATGCCACTTAATTAATTAACTACTAATCTTAGTTCAAAACCAACACTTGTTAGAATGGTACTATCCGCTTTTTAGTTATTTCACATGTTTAACCAAGGTATTGTTAAGATAATGTCTCTATTAAAATGAATCACCGATTGTTTTAGGAATGATACTTTTCGCTTTTTCGTTTTTATACATGTTGAAACAAGGCATTGTTAAGATAATGTCTCTTTTATAATGAATCAATCGATTGAGAATTGCTACCGCTTTATTTCCCATTAAGATAAGGTAGATCAAAGATGTTTTTCTTCCGGGGACAAGTCATCAACCGTTATTTTTAGTAATTGTTTCCTTTATACCTTTTGTTGCTTAGGATATCACAATTAAAGCTCGGTTTTATTCCGACTTTGATTTTAGTTCAACGCAAAAGGAGCCAATGTGTCCAAGGAAACGCTGCATTATCGGGGTTGGTTGTTCCACTTTGCAAAGAAGGCCATGTTTGCTTACATTAAGGAATGACCGAGAAGTTTAAGTATTAGGCCTTCCACTATGTAGGCCAAAAGAGGTGCCAATTTCACCTTTTCTTAGTTTGGCACCAATCCTCCATTGCTTCACCGGGAAAAATATTAGACACCGTGACATGACTAGTCTGCAGAGACCATTGGCAATTTAACAACAGGAGTGCCCCGGGCAAAAAGTGCCCAAACAAGTACAAGAAGGCCAACCCCATCATAGGCATTATATATTTTGAATGGGAAAAGCTTGTCAAAGTTTAATCATTGATGTTAGCAAGAAGCAGGACTCCACGATCATAGGCATTACATATTTTGAATGGGAAAAGCTTGTCAAAGTTTAATCATTGATGTTAGCAAGAAGACGTTAGTTTAATATATTGGAATTGGAAAACCTTGTCAAAATTTGCTCATTGATGTTAGCCGTAAGACATGCATTTGATATTTTTGAGTGGGACGCCTTGCTATGAGCAGCGGAGTGTTTTTTCCTATTCATTGTTTGTTTTAGAAGAAATAGTTACTCGCTGAGATATTCCTGTGTTAAGAGTTTGTTCTGAATATTGTCTATGTAATGCAGGCCTTGTGTTTGATTGCAAAGTTGAGCTTGAATGTTGTGGAGCGCATCACGAGTTGTTCACCGTGCCCCGAGAATAATGTTCGATTGTTTTGCATGTCAATCTAATGCCGTTGATTTGCTTGTTAAGAAGATCATCCTCTGTTTTTACGGTTAAGAAGTTCATCGGTGATTTTCATTCATAGCCTAAAAAGTCGGGTAGGTTAGATGAAACCATATGATCTTCCACCAACCATGATATTAGGCGATTGATCGTTTTCCAACCAAAACCGCTTTAAAACGACGCTTGTAAATTAAAGCAGATGGTCTCGGCGAAGGCGCGGTTGGTCGATTTGACTAGTAAAATATCAAGTACTTCCCACGATAAAAAGCTGAATGACACTTGACACTAATCCAGCCTTAGCTGCTGTTTCAGCCTTGCCCATGGATGGCATGATACGCACGCGGCATGTATCGTCTGTAATGCGCCATAGCGTTTCGTAAAATATACACCGTCTTCAAATTACACGAATCCGCCGGTTTTTTGCACTCGCCCCGGTTTCATTACCCGTATTTTACGCTGTTTCCAATGACAGTAAATTACACTTGTATGTTAATACAGGTTAAATAAACCGAGCTCCCAAGCCGCCTCCGCTTTGCCGCCTCGCCGAGGTGCCCATAGGTGTCCGGATCCGGCTTCCAATGAGCAAAGGGCACGATCAAACCTCCAGGGCCCGCGAGGCCTTCCGTTGTCCTTCGGTTTTGCGCTTGCTGTGGCGCCGGCATTGTTAACATGGTCAACTAACATGAGGATTCAGGAGATGACTTTATTTTGATGGATGACACTGGGACCCACTAGGCCATTGCCGCATAACAAGTGCCTCCTTATTATGTACAACTATATTTTTTTTTTTCCGGTTTCCCGACATCACGGTCCCACACCATTGTCAACCATGTAGTCAATATAAATGAGAGAATTGCACAAGGGCCCACAGGGACCAAGCAGCTCGAAAAGATTTGTGTTTTTGAGGGTGAGCACCGCAGTTTTTTTCCATGATTTCGTTGTTGTTCGAGGAGAGGTATTAACGGCGGGGGTCTGCCTAGCCGGCCGATATCCAGCCCAGATACTAATTTTTTCAAGATGAAAATGGCTAGCCCAGCTATACGCTTTTTGAGGAATACCGCAAGGTCAACTTGTTTTCTCCCCAGGCTGCAAATCTTTCCTAGGAGGGATGCATTAGGCTTAATAGGAAAATGGGCTTTAAAAATAATAAATGGGATGTAATTAAAACTTAAGAATTATAAAAGAATGCACCAAACACTAAATTAGTTTATAAAATATTATTTATGGATTTTGAAATCTTAAATTTTCATTGTTATGCAATGTTTCGTTGATTTTTACGTAATACAAATTTATATTTAATATGACTAAAATTTCGGATAAAATATTTCGATCCCATCAAAATGGGGAAATTTTATTGAATTTGTTTCAACGGTTGGTTGAAATTATTAATCGTTGTCCTAGCTAGAAAATGGGTTGTACTTTTAAAAACTATAAATGGGTTGTTGTAAATTCCATTAGAATTCAAAATGGGTTGTACATTTCAAAAGCAAATGGCTAAAGTTCTTCCACACACTTTGGGCCTACTAAGGACGCCCCCTAAAAAAATAAGTTGACGCGATCAAGGCTTTGTCAACTTATTATAGTCAACACGGTTCTAGTAAAGAAGGGCCATTGGATGTTATCCAATGGATGTCACTTTTCTTCAATCTCGGATATTCTTAGCTTCGCCTACCAAAAAATGATTCCTCCCCGACATCTAGGGGCACTGCTTGAGGTGACCGGGGCCTACTAAGTTGGAGGTACCAATGGCTTTGTCAACTTAGTCAATATAAACGATTCTAGCTTCAAAGGATGACGAAGTCCATCCAACGGCGAGTGCTTCTTCAACCTCGTCTTCTTGGTCCACCCCAAAGTACGGGTGGTGTCACCCTCCTGCCACGGGCCGCAAGGAAGTGCCTCCTTATTACCGAAAATAATTATTCTCCACTACAAAAGGGACCCACCATACGGGCCACCTTATTTCGTGAAAAAACGTTTCACATAACACAATAGCATAGCAATAGCAACATAACACATCAAAACAACCAAAAACAAAACCAAGGAAAACTCAAAGAAAACCAACTCAAGTTTCCTACTTCAAACAACAACTAGAATAGTTTTATATAACAAAATTTTCTCAACATAACCTAATCATGGTTTTAAGTTAACTTAAAGAAAAGATTTCATTAACAACTAGGAGCAAAAAGAATTAATTTAAAATCTATTATGAAACTCCTATTAGGCCTAATTCAATTTCTATTAAGAAAATAAAATAAAACTTTTATTTATTATAAATAAAAGTGCATCCTATAAAGTGACAGAAACTATCCTAGAATTCAATCCCATGTTAAAAATAAATTTATTTACTAATTAAAATAATAGGAAAACAGAGCTAGTTAATTAATTAGATTAACAAGATTCTGCTTAAAACTATTTTTTATTAATCCTAAAATACCCAAATTAATTCCTATGGTTAGGTAATGTCAAAATAAAGTTGGGACAAAAAGAATCATAAAAATAATTTTTCTAACTCATGTTATAACAGATTTACTATTCTCTAAAACTAAAATAAAGCAATTTTAATTAATTTTAACATAGCTAAATATATTTTCTCAGAAGCTATAGAAAATTTGCAAACCAACAAAAAAAGAATCACCTAAAATAATAAACAGAATAAAAGATATGAATTTTTCAAAAAGGAACTATTCTGTTAAAACAGAAAACAAAATAAATGAAAAAGGGCCTAATGGCCTAAACACGACCGAGCTAATATAAACTAAACGCCTAGGGTTAAACGAGTCGCAAATAAAAACCCTAATTAAAACTAAACCGGACGAACCGCCGGTTTTTTTAAAGACGATTTTCGGGTTCTAATTCACCAAAGATTAAATCTGGACGGGGGGGGATTCCGGTTACCGAGTTTCGGCGGCGGCGGGGCGGCGGCGGCGGTGGTTGGCCTCCGGCGCCGGGAGGTCGGGGAGAGCCCCTGGGGGCGACAGCGGGGCTTTGGTGGAGCCCCAAGCCTTGGGAGGGCTAGGGCGACGGGTTTAAAATGGGGGGGTTCGCCCCCGGACGGCGGAGAGAGGAGGAGGGTTCGCAGGGGCGGGGGAATGGGGGGCCCGATAAATAGGGGGGCCCCTTGGCAAGGAGGGACGGGGAGATCGACATCCGGATCTCACGGATCCGCGAGGGCGCGCGGGGGCGGGGTTGAAGGGGGGGGTCCCCCTTGGGGAGAGAGGGGGGTCGGGCACCGAGCCGAGGGTTCGGCGGAGGGCCGGTCCGTCACGGCTGGTTGGCCACTGGGGTGGGGCCCTTGGGGCGGGTTCGCCGGGTTTTCCTTTTTTTAAATTTATTTTTTAAATAAAACAAAAACAGAGATATCTTTAAAATATAAATATTTTATATAGGGTATATATATACCAAAATGATCAGGGAATATTCCTATCATTTGAACATTTTTCCAAAGGCAAAATCCAAACTTTATAAAATTTCATTTTTTCAAATTCAAATAAATCCAAGTTTGAATTCCAAACTTTGGCAAGGTTTTCCTCTGATATTTTTGGAGTGTCATGTTTACCCTCTCATACTTTTGATCAAGTATTCATCGTATAGTTTTGAAATGATTCCCACTTGCCAAAGTTTGAATTCAAATTCAAAACTCAAATCTTTCAAACTTCAAATGGCATTCAAATTCAAACAGATGCATAGATGCTTAGCTATAATTTAAAACATTCCAAATAGGAAATTTGGGATGTTAAAACCTACCACTTAAGATGAATCTCCCCAGATTCGGGTTTAGCAAATAGGTGCGGTGGTCTCAAGAAGGTCTTTCGGCCCCCTGTGGCTTCTTCCTGAGTGGTGACTCCACAACACCTTGCAAAATTTGATGACCTTGTCGGGTGACTCGCCGGCCCGAGAATTGACGGTTTCTCCTTGTAAGTCGATCACCGCGTTGTATGGCCTCTAGGCACCGTGTTCTCAACGGAACATCGGCCATGTCGGCATGACACTTCTTCACCGAGAAACATGGAAGACATCATGAACTCCGGACAATCCTTCCCAATTCCAACTTGTAAGCAACCTCCCACGCTCGAGGATTTTGTAGGGCCAATGAATCGGGTGCTAACTTTCCTTGACACCAAATCTCTTGATCCCACGGGGAGACACACGAAGATACGCCGGTCTCCCACTTGATGTTACTTCCTTTCGCCCTCATAACTTTCTGTCTCGATGGTATCTTGAGTCCGTTCCAATCAGCTTGACTTTCTTCGAATCTCCGATAAGATCGGAACCAAAAGTGATCGATCACCAACACCATCCCACAAAGAATGGTGTTCTGCACCTCCTTCCGTATAGAGCTTCGAAGGGGCCATCTTCAAACCGGATTGATAATTTGTTGTATGAGAACTCGCACGCAAATTATCATACCAGCTAGACCCATAGTCTAGCACACAAGCTCTCAACATGTCCTCCAATCTGGTTGACTTCTCTGTCCATCGTTCAGGATGAAAAGCTGATCAATTCCAGCCTTGTACCCAAGGTTTCATGCAACCGCCAAAACTTTGAGGTAAATGTTCTCTATCTCCACATTTTCCTAATCCTGGTTACATCCTGGTTGTTACTTGGAACAGCACGGTATAGGAGCTTCCGGAATAAGCGAGCTACCTTGGTCAAACGATCAACCATTACCCGTGGAATCAAACTAAGGGTCCCTAATCCTGATAAATCCTTCCAATTTCTCCCTTTCCAATCTCGCAAAGGTTGGAACCCTTTTTCGAGTTGCAACAAACTCGAATCCCACGACTCGAATATCCTTCTTCTACCTCCCACCAAACTTTCCTTCAAATCCGTACACTTGGTTTACCGGGTAATCATCTAATCATAGCCTAAAATTAGCTTCCCGGCCGGATCTTGGGAAAAATACTTCAACCTTGTCCTGTTACCTACAAACCCTTTAGTTTTCCTTCTTATCTTGCTTTACTCTAACTCCACTGGTTAAATTTTCGAAAGTGGACTGTTTCCGAGGCAACAAATCCTCTGAATATCTCCCCGGAGTCTGAGGACGACTAACTCGGGTAATCCTTGTGGTATTCCAAACCTTGGCTAAACACCGCTCCATTTGCTTTACCCTGGTAACAACTTGCTTCCTTTTAATCTGCCATCTCCTCTCGAGGTTTAACCTTCCGGGAAATATCTTCAAGCTCGGATTCTGTAAACCCAACAGCCTGGGAAATGTTCTTTCTTGATCATGCACCAACCCTAACCCAAATCATTTGGCTAATTCATCCTGATCAGTTCCCGACAAAGACAATTTCCTTTGCTTTCCTCCGGCCTTGGAGAAACAATAAACTCCGTGACCCAAAACAACGGGCAGAACCAACCCTTTTCAATTTAAAACTGGTTACATTTCTCCAAACATACGGTTCTTCAATACTACCATGGCTTGGAATCTTCAGAATTTCAATAAATCCGATAAATCCCATCCAGAAAATCGGCTCCACTAAGTGTCCCAACGGATCATTAACCTGGCGGTAACTGCTATTCCTTCTCCCAAAAACGCCGAAATCCCAACTTCCTTCAGCCAAAATTCCTTTCTGAACTTGGCTCAATGATGTTTAATTTCTCCAATAACAAATGTTCCTTATCTCTTCCTCCTTCTTGGAGAAAATCTATATCATCGATAACCCACGACAAACTTGTCCGATATTCCAAAACACCTTGTTCATCAAATTCTGAGGATGCAGGACTTATCTCCTGACATCGGATCTCTTCCCCGGTAGTGAATGTTTTGGGTTATCCTTTTCACATCCAATCGATAACCTCGTCAAATGATCTTGGAAATTGGTCCAATAGTGATCAAACGATCATTTCTCGGCAGAGGGACTTTTCTTAGGTTTTGTCAACGACTTCCACAACCACCTAAGTTATCCTTCCCTACCAAAAGAACCCTAAGGTGAATTCAAAACCTTTTCCCAAAACCTTTTGATCCTTGACCTTTCCCATTGTGGCACCGAAAGGCCGGAATTGGGGCTTCCAAAACTCAGTCCAATGTCCCTCGTCCGATGGCATTCTGTAATTCTCCTGAAACACATCGGAAAATCTTGCACTACTAGCACCTCCTCCCAACAACTCCCGTGAGGGAATGCACCGATTCTTCATCCGGCTCGTGCTCGGCTACATATTTGATCCTCTTCGCCCGGTGGTGAGTGAATAGACTTGCGGCACAGCCTATGTTTCCTTCAAACTTCCAACTAATCCATGCCTAGGATTACATCCAAGGTCCGGGTTTCAACACTATGAGGTCTCAAGGGAAATTTATGGTTCCCGATGTTGAGGGTTGCATGACAGCCTAAGCTCGCCATCATTTCTCCTCCCGGAATCGACGCTAAGGGGACTTCTAAGGGTTTTAGTGGCCAACCCGCATTTTTCCACAACTACCCTTGATATGAATGAATGCGCTGCACCGTAATCAAAGAGAACCAAAACTGAACGTGAATTCAATAAAACTTACCAACCACAAGTGTTCCGGCTGATCATAGACGCCCTCCACGCCAATGTGGTTCACCCGAGCACGAGGGAACGGATTGGGCTTCTTCACGAGCCTCCATTGCCGCTTTCCATTCTCCGCTTGGCCTCCGGCAGTCGGTGGCATAGTGCCCTGCCTTCCGCACTTGAAGGTGTGATGTGGCTCGATCCTTCGAGCCGGGCAGAACGATGCTGATTGCCATTACTGCTTCCATTGCCATTTCCATGGCCTGACTTGTTGTCCTGGCTGCGTTGTTCCCATTTCCTCCATGGTTATGACCTCCATGGTTATGATGGGTGTGCCCTCCCGAGTATGGTGCATAACGGGCTTCGCGAGCTCCCGAAGTTGTGCTTCTCGGCTGTACTTCCGCTATGCTTCAACTGCTGCTGCTTGCCTTCAAGTATGGTGGCCTTGTCTACCAGCTCGGTAGTTGTTGAAGGTAGCACAATAAGCTGCATACTCAGCTCATCGCTGAGTCCTCATGAACTTCTCCGCTTATGCATCCGTGGCCACATCATCGGGGCATAGCGGCTAGCTTGTTGATTCATCCACGATCGTGCCACAAGACGGTTCCCCGGCGAAGTTGCGGAACTCACGCTTCTTCGTGCTCATGGCTCCAAATGAAACATGAGCGGTGCGGAAGGCTGCTGGAATTGATCCCATGTGATGGCACCAATGGGATAAGTGGCTGTAGTTCTCCCACCAAGAAGCTGCAGGTCCATCAAGTTGATGCGCTGCAAAGCGCACCTTCTCTCGTGATCAGGCATCCAACAAAGGATTAGCTCTTCCGACTTTATGAGCTAATCATCACCACAATCGCTCAAGGCTACTAGAGAACACCGCGGATTCAGGCTCAGAATCAAGTCAAGTTGTCCATGGGGTGGTGGCGGTGGATTGTTGGTGTTGTTGTTCGATTCTGATGAGTAGCTGCATGAGTGCATTCTGCAGCCGGAGCAGCTGGGTGAGCTCCGGAAAACCGTGTCACGCCCTGAGGCATCTCGTGTTTTGGAGTGGTAGAGAAAATTAGAATAGAACAATGGTCTATGAGAAATAACACTACCCATATGAATGCACAATCATATAACACACCAATCATTTATTCATTCCACTCAAACATGGTTCAATCTCGAACAAAAGCTCATGACTAATCGAAAAATATCGCCTAACCGATCGATGAAAAAGTAAAATAACATGGGGTCGACTAAAAGTCTTCATCAATAATCCTTTTGCGCCCTCCGTGCTGTCCTTGTTTGGGCCCTTCTGGCTTCCTCCAAAGGAACTCCCTTCATAACCTGATCATTGCTCACAGGGTCCAATCTCCACCGGAAAAGATCCTCCCCAAGTCCATCTTTTCCTCAAGGCAAGCTTCATCTTCGGTCCGATCCTCCATGAAGTCCGCGATTCTTCCTCATGGTTAAGGAAGTCGCGGTGCCTTCTCCTCCGCCCAGCCACGGAACAATAGCCTCCTATGTGCCTTCGAAGTTACGGCAGTCAATCTCCCGCTTCGAGAAGACACCCAAGTCCCGGACATAAGAGAGAATGGAGCCCCTCCACGGACGGATGATATCTCCATTCCTTGCTCAGAGAAACCATGGCGAGGTCTCGAGGATCGAGCTCGCCTCAGATTCTCCCTAGATGTCCAAGGGCACGATAGATCGACATGTCCTTCCGATGATCCTTGAAGTCGGTGAACCGTCAATAGGCTCAGACCTCCGGTTCTCTCGATATGCATTCAATCCGAAGGGTGTCCGCCAAGTGCATTGGTGGCTTCCGATGATCGAGGGTAGAGCAATTTCAGCTTCTTCACCATCCGACCAGCTTCCCCGGGGCATCGCCTCCGGGGCAAAACTCCAGCAAACCGGGTGAACTCGACGGCCATCTAGAATGTTGAAAATCGGAAAGTGTAATTGAAAGGGGAGAATTACGGAATGATAAGGATATAAAGTAAATGGTCTCTTCCTATGGCTTTCCGATCCTAGGGTTACGATCTCACGGTCCGAGGTTTTGATACCATCTCGAGCACGACCCAAAATCGGGTCAAATCTCCGTGTTCCGTATTCATCCCAAGATCATGCGGTACTACAGACATCGATGAAATAATCAAAGTTCAATCACACCTGAATTTTATTACACGATTCTCATATAGAGTCTTTATTACAAGAGAATAAATTCGCCCAAGGCCAACTCATGAGAAATAAACTACTAATGCTGGGCGAGAAGATAAAGCGAGTCCATCCGACCCAAAGGGCAATCGCAAGCGAGCGTAGCCTCACCCCGATCGAATAAATCTCAAATAAGACGTTGACCGTAGGTCAGATTTTGAATAAGCCAAGTCATGAAGAATAACAATAATAAAGTTACTAACACTATATGCATTTGGGGTTGGAGCTCTAAGTTTCATCATTTTGTAAAAGCAAATTTTTCCCTACTAAAAGGGACTTGCTTAAATTACTACAAATTATTGGTAGTTATTGAGATGGTTCCGCCAACCAATATCTCATTCCCAAATTATTAAGTCATAAACCCTCAAATTAATTCATTAGTTTTAGTGTTGAGATTTCACTTCCAAGTTCCGAGGCTCAATTTGTCCGGAACGGGACACCTAATCGATTAGATCTTTAACTCGCAGAGGTTTGGACTTTCCCGCAAGAATCATTCCTCCTTTTTAAGTCTTCCCGACTTCATGGTGTTTGAAGACGGACAATGAAACAGGGTATTCCAAAGAGTTCTTCCGCACCGCCGGACCCATCCAATCCTACCGTTTTCTACATCTCGAGTACCGCCCACCAGCCACTACTAGGGTTGACCCAGCCAGAGCCCATAAGGCTTGGGCCGCAAGTAAGCTTCCGGTCATGGGGCATCCATCCGCCTCTTCATGGTGGGGAAGTCCAAGATGCACTTCTCCATGCATCCCCCAACCACCTGTTCTTGTGGGCCCCAACCGCCCTCCACCCAAGAGTGAATTTCAAAGTCCATCTTGATCATTGTAGTTCATGGGGTCATAACATTGACTCCACATCTTGCTTATGAATTTACTCAACCAAAACCCGCTCACGAGCATAGCAAAGTAAACTACTTCCCGGGTCATGGTAACAAGGATTGGTTCATCCTACCACATGATACTACTCAAGATTAATAACTTCAAAATTTCAACTATGCATGCAGGGGGTGGTGATAATATCTAATGCACAAAAAATAGGTATAGAAAATAACATGATCAAAACTTCCTTTCGATGATCCTCGAAGCTAAAGATTCAGGGCAAGTCAGACTAAACTCTACCGAGACAAACAATAATCACAATAAGCATATAGCATAGGATCACATAACACAATAGCATAGCAATAGCAACATAACACATCAAAACAACCAAAACAAAACCCAAGGAAAACTCAAAGAAAACCAACTCAAGTTTCCTACTTCAAACAACAACTAGAATAGTTTTATATAACAAAATTTTTCAACATAACCTAATCATGGTTTTAAGTTAACTTAAGAAAAGATTTCATTAACAACTAGGAGCAAAAAGAATTAATTTAAAATCTATTATGAAACCCTATTAGGCCTAATTCAATTTCTATTAAAAAATAAAATAAAACTTTATTTATTATAAATAAAAGTTCATCCTATAAAGTGATAAACTATCCTAGAATAATCAATCCCATGTTAAAAATAAATTTATTTACTAATTAAAATAATAGGAAAAAGAGCTAGTTAATTAATTAGGATTAAAAGATTCTGCTTAAAACTATTTTTTATTAATCCTAAAATACCCAAATTAATTCCTATGGTTAGGTAATGTCAAAATAAAGTTGGGAAAAAGAATCATATAAAAATAATTTTCTAACTCATGTTATAACAGATTTACTATTCTGGCTAAAACTAAAATAAAGCAATTTAATTTAATTTTAACATAGCTAAATATATTTTCAGAAACTATAGAAAATTTGCAAACCAACAAAAAAAATCACCAAAAATAATAAACAGAATAAAAGATATGAATTTTCAAATAGGAACTATTCCTTAAAAAAAACAAAAATAAATGAAAAAGGGCCTAATGGCCTAAACCACGACCGAGCGAATATAAACTAAACGGCCTAGGTTAAACAGTCGGGCCGCAAATAAAAACCCTAACTTAAAACTAAACCATTTAACCGCCGGTTTTATTTAAAGCATTCTTCGGGGTTCTAATCACACCGAGATTACAATCGGACGGGGTGGGATTCCTTTCCGGAGCTGGTGGCGGGCGGCGGGCGGCAGGGTGGTCCGGTTGGGGGAGGTCGGTGGAGGCCAAAGGGGCACGAGGGGGCTTTGGTGAGTCCCAAAGCCTGGGAGGGCTAGGGGCGACGGATTTAAAATGGCCGGGGGTAGGCTGGCTCCCATGACCGTGAGAAAGGAGGAGGGTTCCGAAGGGGCGGGGGAATGGGGTGGGGGCCCGAAATAGGGGGCCTCCCTGGCAAGGAGGCGATGGGATCGACATCCCGATCTCACGGATCCGCGACAGGGGCGGGCTATGGGCGGGAGGTTGAAGGAGGGGGGGGTCCCTGTTTGGGAGAGAGGGGGGGGGGGTTTCCACCGGGGAGGGTTCCGGAGGGGTTTCAAGGCTCTCCTTTGGTCAAACTGTGGGCTCAAGGCCGGCCCTGGGTGGGCCCGGCCTGGTGTTTTTTTTAAATTTATCTTTTAAATAAAACAAAAACAGAATATTTTTAGAATTAAATATTTTATATAGGGTATATATACCAAAATGATGGGGAATATTCCTATCATTTGAACATTTTCCAAAGGCAAAATCCAAACTTTATAAAATTTCATTTTTTCAAATTCAAATAAATCTCAAGTTTGAATTCAAAACTTTGGCAAGGTTTTCCTGATATTTTGGAGTGTCATGTTTACTCCTCTCATACTTTTGATCAAGTATTCATGTATAGTTTTTGAAATGATTCCCACTTCCAAAGTTTGAATTCAAATTCAAAACTCAAATCTCTTCAAACTTCAAATGGCATTCAAATTCAAACAGATGCATAGATGCTTAGTATAATTGTAGAACATTCCAAATAGGAAATTTGGGATGTTACACCGATAGGGGACCCACCGACGGGCCACCGATTTCGCAAAAAAATGTTTCTCCCACCACGGGACCCACTATACACCTTCGACGAAGGAAGTCCCCGCAAAAATGATTCCTTCGATCCCGGGACCCACCAGCTACATTTCGCACGCGGAAGTGCATCCGAGCAAAAAAATGATTCCCGACGCGGGACCCACCGCTACATCTTCGCACGCAAGGAAGTGCTCGAAGTCGGGACCCACCGTCGGGCGCACGTAGATTGACATTCGTCGCAAACGTACGCATAACCGGTCGGTAGAGGCGCCGCCCATAGTAAAAGGGCACGTAGCATGTACACGCACGCTCAACGCGTGGGCAAGAAAGAAAATACGCCACGTTGAATGTGGCCGGGCTCGTTAATGGTTGGGTCGGAACGGAAAACAAAGCCCGCCTTTGTTCATGGGGAGGCAACGAATGCGCGTGGTTCATCGGGAGGCAACAGAACGGGGAGCCAACCGCGGGTCGGAACAATGCGGGTCATGTTCATCGGAGGGCTTGGACGAACAGGATGGAACGAGGCTCGCATCGAAACGGAGGAAACCTCCACGTCGAACGGGTCCCGTTGATGAAAGCACAAGTGATCCCTAGGTGGTTTTGGTAATTAATGTCAACATATCTTTGTTGGACTAACACTTTTATCTAGTATGTTTGATAAGTTCAACAATGGAGTGGCATGGACTAAAGGATGTGGGAACCCTTCAAGATGTTAAGGACAAAGGATTGGCTCAAACTTCAAGCTCAAGACTCTTCATTTTACATTTTAGTGATCCAAGATCACATTGAGTCTATAGGAAAAGCCAATACTATCAAGGAGGGATGAGGTGTTGCTTAATGAGCCTCTTGCTTCAAGTGCTTAGTGATATGCTCCAAATACCCTCAACTACTTTCCCACTTCCACACATATGTCCTAAAACCTAAGTCAAACTCGCCCCACCGATTCTTCCTATCCGCGCCACCGAGTTTGATGTCTTAGCCACGCCACAAACCCTAGGCAAATCGGTCTCACCGATAGGGATCTCGGTCTCACCGGATGGGATTGTAATCTCCCGTATGTCCATTATCAAAATCGGTCTCACCAGTTGAGCAATCGGAACCGAGATTACAATGCAAACTTTTGTTGACTTTATCAAAATCGGTCCCACCAAGTTTGAGTAATCGGTCCAACCGAGTTTGCTCGACCAACTCTCGTTAGCTAATTAAAAATCGGTCTCACCGAAGTTTGTAATCGGTCTCACCGAGATTACGTTATGCCCTAGCCCTAACCATATCGGTTCTACCGAGTTGCATTTGTCCCACCAAAATCCTAACGGTCACTAGATTTGTTGAATCGGTCCCGACCGTTTTGAATCGGTCCCACCCCAGTTTGGTAAATTGTGTGTAATTAGATTTTGTGGGAGGCTATATACCCTCCACCTCCTCTTCATTCGTGGAGAGGCCATCGACAACCTACACTTCCAAAGATCCTATTTCGGAAAGAACTACCTACTCATGTGTTGAGGCCAAGATATTCCATTCCTACATATGAATCTTAATCTCTAGCCTTCCCTGTTGCTTTCCACTCAAACCCCTTCCACCAGATCCAAATCCTATGAGAGAGAGTTGAGGTTGGGGAGAATCATTTGAAGCACAAGAGCAAGGAGTTCATCATCAACGCACCATTTGTTACTTCTTGGAGTGGTGTCTCCTAGATTGGCTAGGTGTCACTTGGGAGCCCACAAGATTGTGGAGTTGAACCAAGGAGTTTTGGGCAAGGAAATCCCTACTGTGAAGATCTACCCAGTGAGGCAAGTCCGTGGGACCCATGATGGGATAGACAAGGTTGCTTCTTCGGACCCTTCGGGGTGGAGCCTCCGTGGACTCCAAGAACTGCTACCCTTCGGGGTTGAAGTCTCCATCAACGGGGATGATAGCACCACCCATCGGAACCATACAAAACATCCGGTTCCAATTTGCTTAATCCTCCAAACCCTTCCCTTTACTTTCTTGCAAGTTGCATGCTTTACTTTCCGATGCTCATATACTCTTGCATGCTTGCTTGTTATGAATTGAAAGTTAAACTTGTGCCTAAACTCCACTTAAACTTTAATAAGGTTAAAATGCAACTTTGGTACTTAGTGTCTAATCCCCTCTAGACACCTCTTCTCAAGATCCTACAAGTGGTATCGAGCTTTGGTCTCCATTGCCTTGGTTTAATCACCATTGAGGAAGATGGATGAGTCTACTTTGGGAGTCTTATTCATAGAATGCCTATTCTTGATGGAGAGTATTTTCATGATGAAAATGAGAGCTTGTAATTTTCAATCAATATCATTTGAACAAGTACATTGCTAGCCCTTGTGCACCTATGTTGATCCTATGCAACCTACCCTTGATGAATCTATTACATGACTAGGAATCTTAGAACTTTAATCTTATCACAGAGGCTTGCCTAGAAACTTAATTAGAATCCTGCCACTCTTGAGTGTGCCTACACTATATGGAAATTTTTGAGGAACCCCCAAATTATTCCTTAAAAAATCTAGATAAAATTTCTATAAGTCTATTGCCTTGAGTAAGATGAATACTAGTGATCCTATGTTTGGTGATCGCTCATTTGAACTTACCAATTATGCGCCAAAGAGATGTTGGAATTATTATGATATTATTTCCGGCTATAAGAATTCATAAGCAAGATCATTGTCAAACTCACTTAAAAATTACCCTCTCAAGGATTTGATCCACCACGACGATGTTGAACATGGATACTATGATGAGGATGATGATAGTGACTTCGATCTTGATGATGCAATGAGACACTTTGGTCTTATGGCAAATCTTCGGGATATATGTCGAGGAAAGGAATGGGTTCTTGATAGTGGATGTACCGATCACATGACCGGAGATAAAGACATGTTTCGTGAGCTTGTGAAAATGATAGTCTCGAAAGTTTGTCACTTTGTGACAACTCAAAGGGTAAGGTGGTTGGCCTTAAGGTGGCCATCTCACATGATAGCTCCATTCGTAATGTCATGCTCTGAATCTCTTGGCTACAACTTACTTTTAGATCTAGACTTGCTGATTTTGCTTCAATGTCCTATTTATAAATTGATTGCCAAGTGTTTCATCAAGACAATCATAAAATGGTCTTTACCCATAAGAGGTGATCTATACATTGTTGATTTCACTAAAAGGTCAACCTAAAACTTGCTTCATTGCTAAACCTCAAAAGGTTGGTTTGGCATAGAGATTAGGTCAGCTGGTGAGAAACCTTGAAGCTTATTAAAGGGAACCATATCCTTGAGTTAACAATGTCATATTTGATAAGGATAGACTTTGCAAAGGCTTTCAAAAAAGTGGAGGAAGGCATCCTGAAGAACATCATGACCCAAAGAGGCCACCCGAGCTACTTCACATGGATCTTTGGTCCCAACTCCTACAAGATCTCGGGAAATTCTTTTGGTTTAGTTATAGTTGATGATTTTTCAAGATTTATGGGGTTCTTTCTCGATGATAAATCAGGTCCAAAAGATCTTCAAAACTTCGCTAGAAAGGCCCAAAATCAATTTGAAGTGAAGATCAAGAAGGTTAGAAACGGAACGGAGTTCAAGAACGGAATGTGGACACCTTTTTGACGAAGAAGGAATTTCACACGAAGTTCTCGCATGTACACACCTCAAAAAAATGGAGTTGTTGAGAGGAAGAACCGACGCCATCAAATGGCGAACGATGCTTGATGAGTACAAGACGCCAAGCACTTTTGGGGTGGTTGAGACAGCTTGTCATGCAACAAATCGCTTGTATCTTTACAAGCTACTAAGAAGCAACAGCTCCTCACCGTAACAAACCCCAAGTTGGATACTTTCAGTATTCGCCCAAAGTGCTACATTCTTGATAAGCATCGCGCTCTAAATTTGCTCCTAAGTCTCATGAAGGTTTTCTATTATGGCTCAAACTCACACTTACCGGTTCACAAAATTTCACCCAAAGGTTGAAGAGACGGTAGATTGAAGTTTGATGAATCTAACGGCTCGCAATAGAGAAATTCCAATTGATAGGAGACAAAGATCCTTTGGCAATCCAAGACTTGTCTATTGGCAAGGTTCTCCAACGAAGGAAGGAGAGTACCCCGTCCAAGTGGAAGCTTTCTACACAAGGTGAACCAAGAGTTGATAAAGCATCCACAAGTGGGACACACCAAGATGAAGAAAACGGGAAGTACATCAAGATGAACGCCAACACCTCCTTCTCCACCACGACAAGAGAACGAAACGCCAACAATGAAGAAAGCCAAGAAGAAGAACAAGATGAAGAAGATGTTAACGGACCCAACAAAAGTTTTCACGAGTTCGAGCAAGAATTGCTAAAGACCATCCCCCGAGCAAATCTACAATGATATTCAAACCGGAGAATCACCGCCTAAAACTCGCTTAGCTAACTTTTGTGAAAACTATTCTTTCATCTCTAGCATTGAACCTATGAAGGTTGAAGAAGCATTGAAGATCCGGATTGGATAAATGCTATGCAAAGAGCTAACAACTTTGAGAGGAATCAAGTTTGGACATTGGTTGAGAAGCGACAACAACCACAACATCATCGGACAAATGGGTTTTCCCACAAGCAAGATGAAGATGGACAAGTAGTTCGCAAAGCACGCCTGCCCCAAGGCACACACAAGTCAAGGTATGGACTATGGTGAGACTTATGCCCTGCTAGACTTGAGTCCATTCACATCTTACTTGCCATGCTAATCATCATGATATCACCTTGTACCAAATGGACATTAAAAGTGCTTTTCTAAATGGTGAAATAGAGGAGGAAGTTTATGTTAAGCAACCTCCCACTTTGTCAATCCTAAGAAACCCAATCATGTTTACAAACTTCACAAAGCTTTATGGTCTTAAACAAGCTCCTAGAGCATGGTATAAATGTTTGACCAAGTTCCTTATTGAAAAAGGCTTTGAAATTAAAATTGATTCCACACTTTTTACTAAAAGGGTTAATGGTGAACTATTTTGTGCCAAATCTATGTTGATGATATTATATTTGGTTCAACTAACCCTCATTTAGTGAAAAGTTTGGGAAGCTAATGCGAGAAGTTTGAGATGTCTATGATGAGTGAACTCAAATTCTTTCTTGGGGCAAATCAAGCAAACTAAGGAAGGTACTTTTGTTTCTCAAACGACACCAAGGACTTATTCAAGAAGTTTAATATGCAAGAATGCAAAGGTATGAACACCCATGCCCACTAGTGGACATCTTGACTTAACCAAAGATGATGAACCGTTGATCAAAAGGTTTATCGCCTATGATTGGTTCATTGTTATATCTATGTGCTTCACGTCCCGAATATGCTTGGTGTGCATGTGTGCACGATATCGTGCTCCTAAAGAATGTCACCCAAGGCCGGAAAAGGATAGTGAGATACTTAATCCATACACCAAATTTTGGCATTTGGTATCCTAAGAGGGCCTCTTTCGATCTTGTTTACCGACACTATGCCGGACAAGGTTGATAGAAAGTCCACTTCATTGCCAATTTATTGGTAGATCTTTGTGTCTTGGTCCTCCAAGAAACAAAACTCAGATCCTTATCCACGCCAAGCGGAATAGCCCTGGTTCATGTTGTGCTCAATTACTTTGGATGACCCAAACTCTTAAAGATTATGGGAATATGTGAAACATGTTCCATTGCTTTGTGAAAATTAAAGGCGCAAAATTGGTCATAATCCCGCATAACATTCTCAACCAAGCATATTGAAGTTCTTCATCATTTCATTCGAGATCATGTTGCTAAGGGTGACATTGATCTTAAGCATGTTCGCACAAAAGCAATTAGCGGATATATTCACTAAACCTCTTGATGAGAAAGTGTTTTGGGTTAAGAGGAGAATTGAACATTATTGATGCTTCAAACTTGGAGTAGAAACTCCATTGGATACATGCAAGACATGAGCTTATGCCTAATCCTTGATATCTCTCCTATGATGGAAATCTTATGTCTTGATATATTTTATCTTGCATGTTATCTAACCCATGTAGGTACTTGGTTGAATCAAATTCCATGAGGTTGTAACTACTCATATCTTGAGCAATCTTCATCACCAAGTCTCTACACAAGGTGGTTGAAGCCAAGGAAGCAAAAACCATTTAAACATATCCTTTGACAAATTCTATGTTGAGCTTCATGATTGTCATTGTTGGATACACAAGTGCTCTTCCTTGACAACTAACCCATGTAGGTAGATGGACTCAAATTCCAAGTGGTGCTCCAAATTTTGATGAGCTACATCAACCTTGAGCAACCCACACAAGTTCAATTACATGGACAACACCACCAACCAAGGTATGTTATTCCATCTTAGAGAAGCTTTACTCCAAGTCATGAGTTAAAGCAACTCGACAAGATGTGAATACATCAAGATGCTTAAACAAAAATGCAACCCCATTTTGAGCTTAAACGATGAGTATGACCTATGATAAAGTGATCTCACTTGACTCCTAAGTCAATATACTCTAACATAGGTGACTTGTCCCGCCATCTCTAGGTGAAGTTTCTTGTGTTCTTTTTTTTTTGCATTTGTCTCATGCATATGTGTTTCCCTTTCAAAAAAACTTCATCTAGATTTCTTTCGCTTTGCCGCATTTTTATTCCAATTCATTGCATATCATTCAAGAAATTCCTTGCAAATCTTTGTGAGATCTTATTAGTCAAGTGAGCTGAGGTGACAAGTGTTTTATCTAGGAACTTTACATAAGTTGTTATTTTCGTCCAACCAAAACTTTGGGTACCAACAAGATACCACTCGGTGCCACCGATTTCACAACAGAAAATCAGTTTGCACTTATTCGTGTTTCTTTGATCCAGCTCCACTCAATGAATCTTGTCCTCAAAGCACCACATTTTTATCATTGCTTTATGTTGTGACTCAAGGATCAAACCCATTCACGACAAATTCCAAAGAAGGAGAGAGAGATCACATTGTTTTATCAAGCCCTTCTTGGAAATTGATGTCAAAGGGGAGAGAGAGATCACATCAAAGCTTATCACTTAAAGAGATCACATCGAGGGAGAAAGAGATCCTTCGGGGAGAGAGAGATTCCAAGGGAGAGAATACTAGATAAAAGTATTTCTCAAGGATCCCAATGCTTGGTGTTCAAGAGGAGAGATGCCACATGTTCTGAGGGGAAAGACATGTTCATATGTGCTTATTTGCATTAGCTTGCATTAGCCTGTTCATTTATATATTTCAGCTCGATTTTTGTCCTACCTTCTCCCAAAGATCCCATGCTAGATTCAGGAGAGCAAGACATCCAAGGAAAGAAATCATCTAAATTCATTGCATTCTTTACTCTTGGGGACATGTCTAATCCAATGTAGTACTTAGTACTCACTCTACATGTCATCCCATTTGGTATTCTTGTGGTTTTTTTGTTTGTTCGCTAGTAGGTGCATTTGTGTTATCTAACCTTGTTTACGCAGGTTCATTTCTCCCTAAGCCAACTCAAGACTACAAGGTAAGTATATGCATCACAACATGTGTATGAGGAATTTTGGTAATGTACATACTATTTGCAAGAAGGACCATGGGCATGAAGGTATTTTCTTTAATATTCTTTGCTCGATGCATATAAATACATGTAACACATTGTCTTATCATGGTTATGCTATCACATGCTTCTATATTCCATATTCACATGATTGCATACATGTAGGGGAGCCTATGTGTTAATGTCTTTCCAAAGCTTTACTTGCTATTCTTTATATCTTTATCTAAAGTTTGATGTATGTTGTCACAATTACCAAAAGGGGAGATTGAAAGCACAAGTGCTCCCTAGGTGGTTTTGGTAATTAATGTCAACATATCTCTTTTGGACTAACACTTTTATCTAGTATGTTTAATAAGTTCAACAATGGAGTGGCATGGACTAAAGGATGGGAACCTTCAAGATGCTAAGGACAAAGGATTGGCTTAAACTTCAAGCTCAAGAATCTTCATTTTACATTTTAGTGATCCAAATCACATTGAGTCTATAGGAAAGCCAATACTATCAAGGAGGGATGAGGTGTTGCTTAATGAGCCTCTTGCTTCAAGTGCTTAGTGATATGCTCCAAATACCCTCAACTACTTTCCCACTTCCACACATATGTCCTAAACCAAAGTCAAACTCCCCCACCGATTCTTCCTATCCCCGCCATCGAGTTTGGATGTCTTAGCCACCGCCACAAACCCTAGGCAAATCGGTCCACGATAGGATCTCGGCCTCACCGAGATGGGATTGTAATTCTCCGTATGTCCATTATCAAAATC
>JAHIAM010003960.1:0-36312 GCA_021605205.1 Aegilops longissima | reverse complement strand
TAATCGATTAGGTCATAACACTCTGCAGAGGTTTATGACTTTCCCATAAGAATCATTCCCTCCTTTAAAGTCTTCGCACTTCATGGTGTTTGAAGACGGACGAATGAAACAGGTCTTCCAAAGAGTTCTTCCGCCACCGCCGTACCCATCCAACCCTACCGCTCGCCTACTTCTCGTAGTACCGCCCAGCCAGCTTCACTACAAGGGTCAACCCAGCCAGAGCCCATAATGGCTTGCGGCTGCATGTAAGCTTCCGTCATGGGGCATCCATCCTTCTCTTCGTGGCTGGGTGAAGCTTTCCGCAAGATGTCATGGCGCTTCTCCATGCATCCCGCCACCACTGGTTCTCCAGGTGCCCGCCAACCGCCCTCCACCCAAGAGTGATTTTTCCAAGTCCATCTTGATCATTGTAGTCCATGGGGTCATCATCATCATCATCATTGACTCTCACATCTTACTTATGGATTTCACTCACCACAAATCCCGCTCACGAGCATAGCAAAATAACTACTACGTCCCGGACCATGGTAACAAGGGATTGGTTCATCCTACCACATGATACTACTCAAGTTTAATGACTTCAAGATTTTCACTACTGCATGCAATGGTGGGTGGTGACAACTACTAATGCACAAATCATAGGTATAGAAATAACATGATCAAAACTTGCCTTGCTGATGATCCTCGTAAGCTAAAGAGTCGAGTAGCAAGCTTCAGACTCGAACTCTACCGAGACAAACAATAACATAATAAGCACAAAGCAAGAGGATCACACAAGATAACAAAGATAATATAACACAACCAAACAATCAAAACCAAATCAAAAGGAAAACTCAAAGAAATCAAATTCAAGGTTTTTCCTATTCCAATCAATAGCAAAAATAGTTTTTATATAACAAAATTCCTCAACATGACCTAATCATGGTTTTAGGTTAACTTAACAGAAAAAGATTAACTAAGCAACTAGGAGCAAAAAGAATTAATTAAATAGCTATTATAAAACTCACTTTAGGCCTAATCCAATTTCTATTAAGAAAATAATTTAAAACTTTTATTAATTATAAATAAAAGTTCATCTAATGGAATGACAGAAACTAACCTAGAATAACTAATCTCAAGTTAAAAATAAATTAATTTGCTAATTTATTAATTAAGAAAACAGAACAATTCAATTAATTAGGGTTAATAGGATTCTGCCTAGAATTAATTTTTTATTAATCCTAAAATACCAAAGTTAAATTCTAGGGTTTGGCAATATCAAAATAAAGTGATTGCAAAAAGAATCATGCAAAAATAATTTTTCTAACTAAAACTATAGCAGATTTGCTATTCTGACTAAAATAATATTAAAGCATTTTTAATTATTTTAACATAGCTAAATATATGTTTTTCAGAAACTACATAAAATTTGCAATCCAACAAAAAAGAATCACTAAAAATATTAAACAGAACAAAAGATACACATTTTTGAAATTTGAAACAAATCGCTAAAACAGAAAATCTAAATAAAAGAAAAATGCCTAATGGCCTAAACTACGCACAAAGTCGTCGATAGTCTAAATGGGCCTAGGGTTTAAACTAACGAACCGCCTAACTAAAATAAACCTAACTAAAAATAAACCGCATGGGGTCGGCCGGTTTTCAATAAAACGTATTCTTCTGGGGTTCTAATCCTAGCCACCGATGGGGATCGGACGGTGGAGGGAAGGCCGAGGACTCACCGGACTCCGCGACGCCGGGCGGCGGGCGCGAGAGTGCTCCGTGGCTTTCAGGCGTCGGCGAGCCGGGAAGACGTCGGGAGACGCGGAAGCTCGGGAAGGGTTCGGTGGGGTTGGTGAGGCTCGGGGGCACCATGGCGACGGCGAGGGTTTTGGCGGGGGTCGAGCCTGGCTCCATGAGCTTCGGAGAGAGAGGAGAGGGGCTCAGCGTGGCTAAGGGGGGAATGGGGTGCGGGGCCTCGCTTATATAGCCAGGGGTCGGGCGAGGTTCTGAAGGGATCGGGCGCTCGGGTGCCCGGATTCTTCGATCCGCGGATCTCCGCGAGGTCCGCTTGCGGGCGAGGGGAAGACGACGGTGGGGCCACGGGTCGAGAGAGAGGGGGTTTCATGCGGTCGGCCGGATCCTAAGGGATTCGGGCGAGGGGCGAGGGCTGTCGGCTTGGCCGGCCTGTGGCCTAGTGGGCCGGTGGCTGGGCCTGCGTGCTTGTGGCCGAGGGGTTAGGTGGCGCTGGCTGGGCTCGGGTGGCTCGGGCTGGCGCCTTAAAGATTTTTTCTTTATTTTTTAATAAAACAAAACCAAAAATAAAACCTAAACTATAAATATTTTATATAGGGTATATATATACCAAAATGATCAGGAATATTCCTTTCATTTGAACATTTTCCAAAGCCAAAATCCAAACTTTATGAAAACCATTTTTTCAAATTCAAATAAAATTTCAGATTTGAATCCAATTCTTTTGGCATTATTTCCTCTGATATTTTTGGAGTGTCATGTTTGCTCCTCTCATACTTTTGATCAAGTATTTATCGTGCTTGGTTTTGGAATTGTTTCCCACATGCCAAAGTTTGGAATTCAAATTTCAAATTCAAAACTCTCTGAAACTTCAAATGGAATCCAAATTCAAACAAGGATGCATAGGATGCTTAGCTATGATTGTAAAACATTCCAAATAGGAAAATTTGGGATGTTACAAACCTACCCACCTTAAGATGAATCTCGCCCTCGAGATTCGGGTT
The DNA here is from genome assembly GCA_021605205.1 of Aegilops longissima. Taxonomy (NCBI): domain Eukaryota; kingdom Viridiplantae; phylum Streptophyta; class Magnoliopsida; order Poales; family Poaceae; genus Aegilops; species Aegilops longissima. The sequence goes on along the minus strand of JAHIAM010003960.1, from coordinate 33,574 downwards.
GGCTAGCAATAGGTGCGGATGGTCTCGACGAAGGTCTTCTTCGCGTCCTGTGTGGCTTCTTCCTCGTGTGGTGACTCCACAAAGACCTTGCAAAACTTGATGACTTTGCTGCGGGTAACTCGCTTGCAGCCTCGAGAATTTTGACGGTGTCTCCTTGTAAGTTAAATCACCGCTGCTGTATGGCCTCTAGGGGCACCGTGTCTCTCAACGGAACATCGCCATGTCTGCATGGCACTTCTTCAACCGAGAAACGTGGAAAACATCATGAACTCCGGACAATCCTTCCGCAATTCCAACTTGTATGCAACTTCTCCACGACGCTCGAGGATTTTGTAGGGCCAATGAATCGGGTGCTAACTTTCCTTGACTCCAAACCTCTTGATTCCACGGTAGAGACACCAAGGTATGCTCGGTCTCCCACTTCGTAAGTCACCTCCTTGCGCCATCGTCGGCATAACTCTTCCGTCGTCGGATCTGTGCTATCTTAAGCCGGTCTCAATTAGCTTGACTTTCTTCGAATCCTTGATAAGATCGGAACCAAAAGTGATCGATCTCCAACACTATCCCACAAAGAATGGTGTTCTCGCACCTCCTTCCGTATAGAGCTTGAAAGGGCCATCTTCAAATCGGATTGATAATCGTTGTTGTATGAGAACTCGTAAGGCAAATTATCATCCCAGCTAGACCCATAGTCTAGCACACAAGCTCTCAACATGTCCTCCGTAATCTGATTGACTCTCTCGGTCCTGTCCATCTGTCTCATGGATGAAAGGCTGTATCAATTCCAGCCTCGCACTCCAAAGTTTCATGCAATTGCTTCCAAAACTTTGAGGTAAACTGCGTGCCTCTATCCGACACGATTTTCCTCGAACTCCATGCAGACATACGATCCTGGTCATGTATATCTTGGCCAACTTGGCACTGGTATAGGTAGTCTTCACGGAATGAAGTGGGCTACCTTAGTCAAACGATCAACTACTACCCAGATAGAATCATAACCTGAACGGGTCCCGGTAATCCCGTGATGAAATCCATACCAAGTTTCTCCCATTTCCAATCGGAATCGCAAAGGTTGAAGTAACCTGCTGGCTTCGATGTTCTGCTTTACACGCTGGCATACATCGACACGGCCACGCACTCGCAATGTCCTTCTTCATTCCTGTCCACCGAAACTTTGCTTCAAATCCGTGTACATCTTGGTGTTGCCGGGTGAATCGAGTACGTGAATCATGTGCCTCCTGTAGAATTAACTTCCCGAGCTCGGGATCATTGGGCACATAAATACGATCCTCAAACCATATAGTTCCATGTTCATCCTTTCGGAATCCTTTAGCTTTTCCATCCTCCATCTTTTGCTTAATCTCATCGATTTCCTTGTCCGACTTCGGGCTTCACGAATCCTTTCGGTCAAGGTGGACTGAACTTCCAGAGTTGCGACAAATCCTTTCGAACTATCTCCGCCGGAGATCTCGAGGTCATCGACCAACTCCTGGGTAATCCTCCTGCGGTAAGAGTATTCACATAACTCTTACGGCTCAAAGCATCTGCTACAACATTGGCCTTACTGGGTGGTAATGCAGCCTCATGTCGTAGTCCTTTATCAACTCTAGCCATCTCCTCTGCTCGAGGTTCAATTCCTTCTGCGTGAAAATATACTTCAGACTCTTGTGATCCAGATAGACATCACAACGATTTCCAATGAGAAAATGTCTCCAAGTCTTGAGTGCATATACTACACCGCTAACTCCAAATCATGCGTGGTATAATTCATCTCATGAGGCCGTAGCTGTCTGGAGGCATAAGCTACAACCTTACCTTCCTGCATCAACACTCCTCCGAGTCCTTGACGAAAGCGCCACAATAGACCTGGTATTCCTTATGTATGTCCGCAATATCAATATCGAGCTGTGACCAACCGCTTTCTTCAACTCCTGAAACTGGCTTCACATTCCTCGTCCAAACATACTTGGCTTCCTTCTTCAACAGCTCACCATGGGCTTGGAAATCTTCGAGAAGTTCTCAATGAACCTCCGATAGTATCCTCGCAAGTCCGAGAAAACTGCGGATCTCCTTGATCGAGGTGGGTGATCGCCAATCGCTGATCGATTCAACCTTGGCGGATCAACTGCTATTCCTTCTCCTGAAATAACATGTCCGAGGAATCCAACTTCCTTCAACCAAAATTCACATTTGCTGAATTTAGCATACAATGATGTTCTCAAGTTTCTCCGAACTAGACGCAAATGTTCCTTATGCTCTTCCTCGCTCTTGGAGAATATCAATATGTCATCGATGAACACCACGACAAACTTGTCCAAGTACTCCATGAACACCTTGTTCATCAAATTCATGAAGTATGCAGGAGCATTAGTCAATCCAAATGACATGACGGTATACTCGATAAACCATACCGTAGTGAATGCTGTTTTGGGTATATCCTTCTCACGGATTTTCAATCGGTGATACCTCGATCAAGATCGATCTTAGAGAATACCTTGGCTCCAACAAGCTGATCAAACAAGTCATTGATCATGGGCAGAGGGTACTTGTTCTTGATGGTTACTTCGCTCAAGGCACGATAATCCACAACCATCCTCAAGCTTCCATCCTTCTTCTCTACCAAAAGAACTGGGCTCCCCAAGGTGATGAGCTTGGACGAATATATCCTTTCTCCAATAACTCATTTATTTGTTCCTTGATCTCTTTCAACTCATTCGTGGCATCCGATAAGGTCTCTTGGATATTGGGGCTGTGCCGGCAATAACTCGATTAGAAACTCAATGTCTCGTCCGTGGCATTCTGGTAATTCCTCCGGAACACATCGAAATTCTTGCACTACGTGCACTTCCTCCCTAACAACTCCGTGAGGGAATGCACCTGATTTTTCATCCGGCTGTGCTGGCTACATACTTGATCCTCTTCGCTCCGGTGGTGAGTAGAATAGACTTGCTCGGCACAGTCAATGTTCCTTCATACTTTGACAACTAATCCATGCCTAGGATTACATCCAAGGTCTGAGTTTCCAACACTATGAGTTCTACGGAAATTTGTGGTTCCCGATGTTGAGGTTTGCAGGACAGCTTAAACCTGCCATCATTTCTCCTCCTGCGGGCTCGACGCGGAGGGGCTTCTAAGGGTTCTAGTGCGTAATCCGTATTTATCCACAACTACCCTTGATATGAATGAATGCGCTGCACCGTAATCAAACAGTAACCAAAACTGAACGTGAATTCAATAAAACTTACCAACCACGATTATCCGGTTGATCATAGACGCTCTCCACGCCGATGTGATTCACTTGAGCACGAGGAAAGGATTGGGCTTCTTCGCTGAGCCTCCATTGCCATTCCTGCTCCTCCGCTTGGCCTCCGGCAGTCGGTGGCGAGTGCCCTGCCTTCGGCACTTGAAGCGGTGATGTGGCTCAAATCCTTCTGAGCCGGGCAGAACGGTGCTGATTGCCATTACCATTGCCATTGCCATTGCCATGGCCTGACTTGTTGTCCTGGCTGCGGTTGTTTCCATTTCCACCATGGTTATGACCTCCATGGTTGTGATGGATGTGCCCTCCCGAGTACGGTGCATAGCGGGCTTCACGAGCTCCTGAATTGTGCTTCCCCGGCTGTACTTCCTCTTGCGGCTCTCTATCTGCTGCTGCTTGCCTTCCAGATGGTGGCCTTGTCTACCAGCTCCGGTAGTTGTTGAAAGTAGCCACGATAAGCTGCATGCTCAATTCATCATTGAGTCCCTCCAGAACTTCTCCGCTTGGCGGCATCGGGGCCACATCATCGGGGGCATAGCGGCAAGCTTGCTGAATTCCTCCACGCATCGTACACAAGACGATTCCCTGGCGTAAGTTGCGGAACTCACGCTTCTTCGCACTCATGGCTCCAGATGAGACATGAGCAAGTCGAAGGCCTGCTGGAATTGATCCCAAGTGATGCCACCCAAAGGAAAAGTGGCGGTGTAATTCTCCCACCAAGAAGCTGCAGGTCCATCCAGCTTGATGCGCTGCAAAGCGCACCTTCTCAAAGATCGGTGCATCCAACGGTGACTAGCTCTCTTCCAATCTTGCGGAGCCACCATCAGCCACAATCGCTCGGTGCTACTAGAGAACATCGGCGGATTCAACCTCGTAAATCGTGTCAAGTTGTCCACAAAGGGTGGTGGTGGCGGTGGATTGTTGGCGGGGTTGTTCGTTTACAATCGAGCTGCATCAAGGCATTCTCTGCTGGAGCAGCTGGGTGAGCTCGGCGGAAACCAAAGGTCACGCCTCGGAGGCATCCGTGTTTTGGAGGGATGAGAAATTTAGAATAGAACAAGGGTCTATGAGAAATAACACTACCCATATGAATGCACAATCATAACACACCAAACATTTATTCATTCCACTCAAACATGTTTCAAACTCGATTACAAAAGCTCATGACTAAACGAAGGAAAACATCGGCCTAACTGATCGATTTAAAAGTAAAAGATAACATGGTGGTCGACTAAAAGTCTGCATCAGTGGCGCCTCCTCTTGGGGTTTCCTTCAGTGGTACTCCCCTCGAAATCCTGATCATTGCTCACGAGGGGTGCTTCATCTCCACTCGGGTAAAGGTCCTCTCCCAAGTCCATCTTCTCCTCAATTGCGGCAAGCTTCATCTTCAGGTCGTCGACAATCTCCATGAAGTCCGTGATTTCTTCCTCATGGCCAAGGAAGTCTGCGCGAGCCTTCTCCTCCAGCTCCAGCTCGCGGAACAAAAGCTTCCGGTGTGTCTTTGAGTTACGGCGAGCCTGAATCTCCCGTGTCCTGAGAAGACACTCCAAGTCCTGAATGTAGAGAGTGGAATCGCCCTCGATGGTACGGATGATATCTCCATTCCTTGCCCTGCGAGAAACCATGGCGAGGTCCGAGTGATCGAGCTCAGTCCTGATCCTCTCGAGATGTCCAAGTGCTCGGTAGATCGCCACGCCTCTTCCGATGATCCAGCTTGAACTCGTGAACTCAAAGTTGATAGGCTCCGTCGTCCCTCCAAAGTCCTCCACGGATATGCACCTCAATCTCAGAGCGGGTGTCCGCTTGGAAGTGCATTAGTGGGTTTCCAAAGGATCGAGGGCGAGCAATCTTCAGCAGCTTCACCATCTGGACCAGCTTCCTTCCAAGGGCATCGCCTCATCGGGCCGCGTAACTCCGTAGCAAAACTGGGGTGAACTCGACGGCCATCTAGAATGTTGCAAAGGAGAGAAGAGTCGAATAGATCGTAGAAGAAGTATAGAATGAAAAGGGGTTCAAAGTAAATGGTCTCGCTATGGCTTTCCGATCCTAGGGGTTACGGTCCTACGGTCAGCGTGTGCTCGATACCATCTCTCAGAGCGACCTGACCCAAAATCGGTCAAATCTCCGTGGTCTGCATTCATCCCAAGATCATGCCGGTACTCACAAAGACATCGATAAAGTAATCAAAGTTCAATCACACCTGAATATCATTAATCGATTCTCATATAGAGTCTTTATTACAAGGAATAAATTCGCTCAAGGCCAACTCATGAGAAATAAACTAAAATGCTGCGAAGCGCCGAAGGTAAGCGAGTCCATCCGACTCAAAGGGCAATCGCCAAGCGCGAGCGTAGCCTCACTCTGATCGAATATATCTCGCAACATAATACGTTGCAGCCATGTAGGTCAGCTTTTGGAATAAGTGGCAAGTCAAGAAGAATAACAATAATAAAGTTACTAACACTATATGCATTTTGGCTGTGGAGCTCTAAGTTTCATCATTTTGCGAAAAGCCAATTTTATCCTACTACAGTGGACTTATTTGCAAATTACTACAAATTGTTAGTAGTTATTGAGATGGTTCCGCCAACCAAAATCTCGTTCCCAAATTATTATTAAGTCATAAACCCATCAAATTAATTCATTAGTTTTAGTGTTGAGATATCCGAATACTTCCAAGGTCCAGATGCTCAAATGTCCGTAACCGGGGACACGGCTAATCGATTAGGTCATAACACTCTGCAGAGGTTTCATGACTTTCCCATAAGAATCATTCCTCCTTTTAAAGTCTTCGCACTTCATGGTGTTTGAAGACGGACGAATGAAACAGGTCTTCCAAAGAGTTCTTCCGCCACCGCCGGTACCCATCCAACCCTACCGCTCGCTCTACTTCTCGTAGTACCGCCCAGCCAGCTTCACTACAAGGGTCAACCCAGCCAGAGCCCATAATGGCTTGCGGCTGCACAGTAAGCTTCCGGTCATGGGGCATCCATCCTTCTCTTCGTGGCTGGGTGAAGCTTTCAAGATGTCATGGCGCTTCTCCATGCATCCCGCCACCACTGGTTCTCCAGGTGCCCGTCAACCGCCCTCCACCCAGAGTGATTTTCCCAAGTCCATCTTGATCATTGTAGTCCATGGGGTCATCATCATCATCATCATTGACTCTCACATCTTACTTATGGATTTCACTCACCACAAATCCCGCTCACGAGCATAGCAAAATAACTACTACGCCCCGGACCATGGTAACAAGGGATTGGTTCATCCTACCACATGATACTACTCAAGTTTAATGACTTCAAGATTTTCACCATCGCATGCAATGGTGGGTGGTGACAACTACTAATGCACAAATCATAGGTATAGAAATAACATGATCAAAACTTGCCTTGCCGATGATCCTCGTAAGCTAAAGAGTCGAGTAGCAAGCTTCAGACCGAACTCTACCGAGACATACAATAACATAATAAGCACAAAGCAAGAGGATCACACAAGATAACAAAGATAATATAACACAACCAAACAATCAAAACCAAATCAAAAGGAAAACTCAAAGAAATCAAATTCAAGGTTTTTCCCTATTCCAATCAATAGCAAAAATAGTTTTTTATATAACAAAAATTCCTCAACATGACCTAATCATGGTTTTAGGTTAACTTAACAGAAAAAGATTAACTAAGCAACTAGGAGCAAAAAGAATTAATTAAATAGCTATTATAAAACTCACTTTAGGCCTAATCCAATTTCTATTAAGAAAATAATTTAAAACTTTTATTAATTATAAATAAAAGTTCATCTAATGGAATGACAGAAACTAACCTAGAATAACTAATCTCAAGTTAAAAATAAATTAATTTGCTAATTTATTAATTAAGAAAACAGGAACAATTCAATTAATTAGGGTTAATAGGATTCTGCCTAGAATTAATTTTTTATTAATCCTAAAATACCAAAGTTAAATTCTAGGGTTTGGCAATATCAAAATAAAGTGATTGCAAAAGAATCATGCAAAATAATTTTTCTAACTAAAACTATAGCAGATTTGCTATTCTGACTAAAATAATATTAAAGCATTTTTAATTATTTTTAACATAGCTAAATATATGTTTTTCAGAAACTACATAAAATTTGCAATCCAACAAAAAAAGAATCACTAAAAAATATTAAACAGAACAAAAGATACACATTTTTGAAATTTGAAACAAATCGGCTAAAACAGAAAATCTAAATAAAAGAAAAAATGCCTAATGGGCCTAAACTACGCACAGTGCGTCAGATAGTCTAAATGGGCCTAGGGTTTAAACTAACGAACCGGCCTAACTAAAATAAAACCTAACTAAAAATAAACCGCGCGGGCCGGCCGGTTTTCTAATAAAAACGTACCCCTTCGGGGGTTCTAATCCTAGCCACTCGATGGGGATCGGACGGTGGAGGGGAAGGCCGAGGACTCACCGGACTCCGGCGACGTCGGCGGCGGCGGCGAGAGTGCTCCGGTGGCTTCAAGGCCGGCGAAGCTTCGGAAGACGTCGGGAGACGCGGAAGCTCGGGAAGGGTTCGTGGGGTTGGTGAGGCTCGGGGCACCAGTGGCGACGGCGAGGGTTTTGGCGGCGGGTCGAGCTCTGGCTCCGCGAGCTTGGGAGAGAGAGGAGAGGGCTCGGCGTGGCTAAGGGGGGAATGGGGTGGGGGCCTCGGCTTATATAGCCAGGGGTCAGGCGAGGGTTCGAAGGGATCGGGCGTGGGTGCCCGGATTCTTGGGATCCGCGGATCTCCCAGCGAGGTCCGCTTGTGGGCGAGGGGAAGACGACGGTGGGGCCACGGTCGATGAGAGAGAGGGGGTTTCAGGCGGTCGGCCGGATCCTAAGGGATTCGGGCGAGGGGGCGCGCGGGTGTCGGCCGGCCGGCCTGGGCCTAGTGGGCGGTGGTGGGCCAGGTGCGGGTGGCCGAGGGGTTAGGTGGCGCTGGCTGGGCTCGGGTGGCTCGGGCTGGCGCCTGAAAGATTTTTCTTTATTTTTTAATAAAACAAAACCAAAAATAAAACCTAAACTATAAATATTTTATATAGGGTATATATATACCAAAATGATCAGGAATATTCCTTTCATTTGAACATTTTTCCAAAGCCAAAATCCAAACTTTATGAAAACCATTTTTTCAAATTCAAATAAAATTTCAGATTTGAATCCAATTCTTTTGGCATTATTTCCTCTGATATTTTTGGAGTGTCATGTTTGCTCCTCTCATACTTTTGATCAAGTATTTATCAGGCTTGGTTTTGGAATTGTTTCCCACATGCCAAAGTTTGGAATTCAAATTTCAAATTCAAAACTCTCTGAAACTTCAAATGGAATCCAAATTCAAACAAGGATGCATAGGATGCTTAGCTATGATTGTAAAACATTCCAAATAGGAAAATTTGGGATGTTACATTCTATTGCATCATCAGTACCAGCAGAATCTGCAGGATTCATCCGCTTCTCATTCCCTGCCATTCTGTGTTTCTTCCTATTTCTCTGTGCCATGTTAAGTCAAACCGACAAGAAAAACGAATAACAATTTAGTTCTTCAGAACAAATTGATGTGTGATGCATTTAACTGAACTTTGATGTTAGACAACCACATGATAGGAGGATGTAATATGTATGAAAAAGCGGACGGAAGAGATAACTAGAACTATGATGTGTAAACTAAGAAGAAGACATTTCACCAAATTAGAAGCAATGCAATGGAAGGTAGACACCATATGAAAGATGCTACAAATATCGCTTCCGCCAAGTTAATAAAGTCTCAAAGATAAATGGCGTTTAAACAAATGTGAAGCAAGACAAGAAATAAATCATATGCAAGATGCAAACAACATCACACTACCATGTTAGAGGTCTCTCGTCATTAGTGCCATTGCATATTCACAGCATTGCATATTCACAGCTTATGATGTGTAAACTAAGGAGAAGGCATTTCAACAAATTAGAAGCAATGAAAGCTAGACGCCATATGAAAGATGCAACGAATATCACTCTACCAAGTTAAAACTGTCTCGTCATAAGTGCCATTTAAACAAATTAGTAGTTCAAGCTAGAAAAGAATGTGAGATGTAACATATATCACACTCCGAAGTCAAACGTGTCTTATGATAAGTGATTGTTGCAGGTTACACAACAATAGTAATTTGATGTAAGAACATGGTGTGATAGATGATATTGTATGTTCCAAAACAGGAACACATGTCTTATTCCAAAGATAATGTGTAAACTAAGCAGATGGAATTCAACAAAATTAGAAGCAATACAAGCTAGACATCACACATAACATGCAACCATGTATAACAAAGCCAAGTTAGAGGGAGCACCAAAGTGATGCTGCACTAGGGAGACGTGCTCATCATAAACACAGCTTTGTTGAGTGTCTATGCATGTGTTGTCTTGGAAATCATCTTGGGGGTGTGGAGGAGTAGAAACTCTAGAGGCCCTCCATTTGGAAGGAGCACCTTTATCCGCTACCTTGCTAACTTCCTTCCGCTTTATTGATTTTGAATTGTCAAGTAAAACCGACAAGAAAAAGCAATAAATTCTCTCTTCAGAACTCATTCATGCATGATACTGACAATCACTACTTTGATGTAAGGCAAACACATGATACCAGGATTGAATATGTACGAAAAACAGGATGGCATGGCATGTTCACAACTGTTTGTGTAAACTAAGCAGAAACCATTCAAGCAAATAAGAAGCAATGCAAGCTAGACACCACATGAAAGATGCAACCAATATGACTCTGCCAAGTTAAAAGTGTCCCATCATAAATGGAATTTCAACAAATTAGAAGCAGCGCATGCTATAAATCATATGAAAGATGCAACTAATATCGCACTGCATATACTAAAGGTGTCTCGTCATATTGATTGATGTGGGATACAAAAAAAACAATAGTTCTATGTAAGGACATGCTTAATAGACAGATGTACTATGTACTAAATACAGGAAGGCATGTCACATTAACAGGTATAATGTCACATTTACAGGAGTATAAGCTAAGCAGACTAGCACATGCAGTTTAACCAGATTGGAAGAATTACAATCTAGACACCATATGCAACATGCAACCACATATCACGCTGCTAAGTTAGAGCAAGCACCTGCGATGCTAGTGTAGGGGAAATGCTGTAATCAACTACATAGCTATGTTCACTATCTTCATCTAGCATTTCTATTTCTTGAGAATCATGTCGAGAGGCTGACGCTGCATTCTTTAAATGAGGAGTAGTCCCCTTGCCTGCCTCCCTCGTCATAAGTGATTGATGAGGGATACACAAGAACATTAGTTTGATGTATGAACATGGTTAATACACAGATGTACTAGGATGTACCAAAAACATAAAGGCATGTCATATTCAAAGGTATAATGTGTAAGCTAAGCAGATGCAATTTAACCAATTGGAAGCAATACAAGCTAGACATCCGCTGGAGTGGTGAACATGATCATCTAGGACCTGAGAGCCTGGTGGAGGCGGGCTGCTTCGCCACCATCGCGGCTTTTTAGTTGGCTTCCGGTGATGCCTGTCTTTGTTGGGCTTGTCACCGCTCGGCCAAGGCCTCGACTAGCTATTTGTCTTCTAGTGCTCACGGATGGTGGTTCATGTAAAAATATCTTTCCTTATCTTAATAAAGACCGACTTCGCCTTTCAAAACAAGCTAGACACCATATGGAACATGCAACCACATATGACACCACGGGTTAAAGCAAGCACCGGGATGGTGGTTCATTGCAGCGAGGTCATCAACTCCAGAGCAACGCTTACTGCCTCCATCTGCGACATCGCACCCTTTAAAGCGCTAGTAACGTGCGCTTAGCCGCGTAGAAAGCTGGCATGACTTGTCTCTTTTCTTTTTTGCTTCCCTTTCGGTAGACTCTGAAATACCCTTGCATAAAAACACAATAATGAGAGTATGGATGAAGTGTGTGCAGAACTAGTGCATTGTAAAAGTAGCAGGTAGCAGGTGGCTGAAAAATAAATGACAGGAGACATATGATAGCTCTACAACATTGCATGGCAAACATAATTAGATTCTACTCCGTATGATTTTGTAATATATGAGCACAGGAAATGCAGGTACTCCTCCAGCACACCACCACATGTGGTCATATCTAAGATAACAGTCGACTGAAAACAAATAGTCAGTCGATTTTTTTAATGAACCGTCCGATCTATAAGGAACGGGCAGATGGCCTTCGTCTACTTCCTGGCAGTCACTGTTGACGATATTTCTCGAACCGCCAGCGACCACCGGCCCAGACCCGTGCCTCCGCCGCCCCGCCCTCCCATCGACCTCACACCAACGCCGTGCTTGGCAGCGCCCCCAAGCCATCCCTTTAATCCCGGCCGACCTCTAGATCGGGCGCCAAGAGTTCTAGGCGCGGGCGCCCTAAGATAAACACTATAGCTGCTTCTTCCCGCAGTAATAGTCGTACTAGCGCCTATTATGTTGGGGAATGCTTCCGTTAATTGGGAATCAACTGGCCAGAAATTAAAATTCAGGGTGGCGACGGACCTCTAGCTAAGGTGAAATAGTATATGAGGAGAAACCTTGTGCATCGCGAGTTACTAGGAACATCTAGTATCAAGAAGAAGCGGTCAACTAGTGTCTTCTGTGGGATGAATACCGTGCAAGCAGATGTTGGGGAACGTAGTGATTTCAAAAATTTTCCTACGATCACGCAAGACCATGGTGATGGCATAGCAACGAGAGGGAAGAGTGTCCGCCCACGCACTCGTGAGACCGAAAGCGAAGCGCTATAACAACGCTGTTGATGTAGTCAGACGCCTTCACGATCCGACCGATCCAAGCACCGAACGTCACGGCACCTCCGAGTTCTGCACACGCTCAGCTCGATGACGATCCCGGACTCGATCCAGCAAAGTGTCGGGATGAGTTCCACAAGACGACGGCGTGGTGACGATGTTAATGCTCCACCGACGCAAGGCTTCGCCTAAGCTCCGCGACGATATGACTTCTCCGGCGCAGGGCTTCGCCTAAGCTCCGCGACGATATGACCAAGTGGAATATGGTGGAGGGGGCACCGACACGGCTAAGGAACGATCCGAGATCAACTTGTGTGTCATGGGGTGCCCCTGCCCCGTATATAAAGGAGCAAGGAGGAGGTGGCGGCCAAAGGAGGAGGCGCACTAAGGGGGAGTCCTACTCCCACGGAGTAGGACTCCTCCTTTCCTAGTAGGAGTAGGAGGAAAGGAAGGGAAGAGAAGAAGGGTGCGGCCCCTTCCCTAGTCCACCGGACTAGGCCTTGGGGCGCGCGCCTGCCCTAGGCAGCCCTCTCTCTTTCTGCAGGGCCCAATAAGGCCCAATACTTCTCCCGGCGAATTCCGTAACTCTCCGGTACTCAAAATACCCAATCATTCGAACCTTCCAACTCCGAATATAGTCGTCCAATATATCGATTTTACGCCTCGACCATTTCGAGACTCCTCGTCATGTCCCCGATCTCATCCGGGACTCGAACTCCTTCGGTACATCAAAACTCATAAACTCATAATATAACTGCCATCGAAACCTTGTTGCGGACCCTACGGGTTCGAGAACTATGTAGACATGACCTAGAACTATTCTTGGTCAATAACCAATAGCGGAACCTGGATGCCCATATTGGCTCCTACATATTCTACGAAGATCTTTATCGGTCAAACCGCATAACAACATACTTTGTTCCCTTTGTCATCGGTATGTTACTTGCCCGAGATTCGATCGTCGGTATCCAATACCTAGTTCAATCTCGTTACCGGCAAGTCTCTTTACTCGGTCCGTAATACATCATCTCGCAACTAACTTATTAGTTGCAATGCTTGCAAGGCTTATATGATGCGCATTACCGAGAGGGCCCAGAGATACCTCTCCGACAATCGGAGTGACAAAACCTAATCTCGAAATACGCCAATCCAACATGTACCTTTGGAGACACCTGTAGTACTCCTTTATAATCACCCAGTTACGCTGTGACGCTTGGTAGCACCCAAAGTGTTCCTCCGTAAACGGAGTTGCATAATCTCATAGTTACAGAACATGTATAAGTCATGAAGAAAGCAATAGCAACATACTAAACGATCATGTGCTAGGCTAACGGAATGGGTCATGTCAATCACATCATTCTCCTAATGATGTGATCCCGTTAATCAAATGACAACTCATGTCTATGGCTAGGAAACTTAACCATCTTTGATTCAACGAGCTAGTCAAGTAGAGGCATACTAGTGACACTATGTTTGTCTATGTATTCACACATGTATTATGTTTCCGGTTAATACAATTCTAGCATGAATAATAAACATTTATCATGAAATAAGGAAATAAATAATAACTTTATTATTGCCTCTAGGGCATATTCCTTCAGTCTCCCACTTGCACTAGAGTCAATAATCTAGTTCACATCATCATGTGATTCAACACTAATATTCACATCTCGTATGTGATTAACACCCATAGTTCACATCATCATGTGACCAACACCCAAAGGGTTTACTAGAGTCAATAATCTAGTTCACATCGCTATGTGATTAACACCCAAAGAGTACTAAGGTATGATCATGTTTTGCTCGTGAGAGAAGTTTAGTCAACGGATCTGGCACATTCAGAGCCGTATGTATTTTGCAAATATTCTATGTCTACAATGCTCGCACGGAGCTACTCTAGCTAATTGCTCCCACTTTCAATATGTATCCAGATTGAGACTTATAGTCATCTGGATCAGTGTAAAAAGCTTGCATCGATGTAACTCTTTACGACGGGCTCTTTTATCACCTCCATAATCGAGAAATGTTTCCTTAGTCCTCACTAAGGATGTTCTTGACCAACGTCCAGTGATCTACTCCTAGATCACTATTGTACTCCCTTCCCAAATTCAGAGCAAGGTATACAATAGGTCTGGTACATAGCATAGCATACTTTATAGAACCTATGGCTGATGCATAGGGAATGACTTTCATTCTCTTTCTATCTTCTGCCGTGGTCGGGTTTTGAGTCTTACTCAATCTCACACCTTGTAACACAGGCAAGAACTCTTTCTTTGACTGTTCCATTTTGAACTACTTCAAAATCTTGTCTAGGTATGTATTCCTTGAAAACTTATCAAGCGTCTTGATCTATCTCTATAGATCTTGATGCTCAATATGTAAGCAGCTTCACCGAGGTCTTTCTTTGAAAAAACTCCTTTCAAACACTCCTTTATGCTTTTCAGAATAATTCTACATTATTTCCGATCAACAATATGTCATTCACATATACTTATCGTAAAGGTTGTAGTGCTCCCACTCACTTTCTTGCAAATACAGCATTTCCAAAAGTCTCAGATAAAACCATATGCTTTGATCAACACATCAAAAGCGCATATTCCAACTCCGAGATGCTTGCACCAGTCCATTGATGGATCGCTGGAGCTTGCACATTTTGTTAGCACCTTTAGGATTGACAAAACCTTCTGGTTGCATCATATACAACTCTTCTTTAATAAATCCATTAAAGAATGTAGTTTTGACATCCATTTGCTAGATTTCATAAGATGTGGCAATTGCTAACATGATTCGGACAGACTTAAGCATCGCTACAGCTTGAGAAAATCTCATTGTAGTCAACACCTTGAACTTGTCGAAAACCTTTTGTGACAAGTCGAGCTTTGTAGATAGTAACACCACTATCGTTGTCCGCCTTCCTCTTGAAGATCCATTTATCTACATGGCTTGCGATCATCGAGCAAGTCAATCAAAGTCCATACTTTGTTCTCATACATGGATCCTATCTCAGATTTTATGGCCTCAAGCCATTTCATGAATCTGGGCTCATCATCGCTTCCTCATAGTTCGTAGGTTCATCATGGTCTAGTAACATGATTTCCGAACACGATTACCGTACCACTCAGTGCGGATCTTATTCTCGAAGACCTACGAGGTTTGGTAGCAACTTGATCTGAAGTTTCATGATCATCATCATTAACTTCCTCACTAATTGGTGTAGGAATCATCGAACTGATTTCGTGATGAACTACTTTCCAATAAGGGAGAAGGTACAATTACCTCATCAAGTTTCTACTTTCCTCCCACTCACTTCTTTCGAGAGAAACTTCTTCTCTAGAAAGGATCCATCTTAGCAACGAAAAACTTGCCTTCGGATCTGTGATAGAAGGTGTACCCAATAGTTACCTTTGGGTATTCTATGAAGACGCATTCTCCGATTTGGGTTCGAGCTTATCGGTGAAAACTTTTTCACATAAGCATCACAACTCCAAACTTTAAGAAACGACAGCTTAGGTTTATCGCTAAACCATAGTTCATACGGTGTCATCTCAACGGATTTAGATGGTGCCCTATTAAACGTGAATGCAGCTGTCTCTAATGCATAACCCCAAAACGATATTGGTAAATCGGTAAGAGACATCATTGATCGCACCATATCAAAATAAAGTACGGTTATGACGCTCGGACACACCATTACGTTATGGTGTTCCATGTGGCGTGAGCTGTGAAACTATTCCACATTGTTTTATATGAAGGCCAAACTCAGAACTCAAATATTCTCCTCCACGATCAGATCGTAGAAACTTTATTTTCTTATTACGATGATTCTCCACTTCACTCTGAAATTATTTGAACTTTTCAAATGTTTCAGACTTGTGCTTCATTAAGTAGATATACTCATATCTGCTCAAATCATCTTGTGAAGGTCGAAAATAACGATACTTGCCGTGAGCTTTAACACTCATCGGACCGCATACATCAAGATGTATTATTTCCAATAAGTCATTTGCTCGCCCATTGTTCCGAGAATGTAGTCTTTAGTCATCTTGCCCATAAGGCATGGTTCGTAAGCATCAAGTGATTCATAATCAAGTGATTCCAAAATCCCATCAGCATGGAGTTTCTTCATGCGCTTTACACCAATATGACCTAAACGGCAAGTGCACAAATAAGTTGCACTATCATTATTAACTTTGCATCTTTTGGTTTCAATATTATGAATATGTGTATCACTATGATCGAGATCCAATGAACCATTTTCATTGGGTGTGTAACCATATAAGGTTTTATTCATGTAAACAGAACAACAATTTATTCTCTTACTTAAATGAATAACCAGATTGCAATAAACATGATCAAATCATATTTATGCTCAACACCAAATAACACTTATTTAGGTTCCACACTAATCCCGAAAGTATAGGGAGTGTGCGATGATGATCATATCAATCTTGGAACTACTTCCAACACTCATCGTCACTTCCCTTCAACTAGTCTCTGCTTATTCAGAACTCCTGTTTTGAGTTACTAATCTTAGCAACCTAACAGTATCAAATACTCGGGGCTACTATAAACACTAGTAAGGTACACATCAATAACCTGTATATCAAATATAACCTTGTTCACTTTGCCATCCTTCTTATCCACCAAATATTCAGGGGTAGTTCCACTTCCAAAGGACCAGTTCCATTGCAGCAAAAGTACTCGGTCTCGTGCTTAGGTCTAGACTTGGGCTTCTTCACTCGAGCAGCAACTTGCTTGCCGCTCCTTTTGAAGTTCCCTTCTTCCTTTGCCATTTTCCTTGAGACTAATAGTCTTGTCAACCATCAACACTTGATGTTTTTCTTGATTTCTACCTTCGCCGATTTTAGCATCGCGAAGAGCTCGAGAATATTTTTCGTCATCCCTTGCATACTATACTTCATCACGAAGTTCTACTAACTTAGTGATGGTGACTAGAGAATTCTGTCAATCACTATCTTATCTGGAAGATTAACTCCCACTTGATTCAAGTGATTGAAGTACTCGCATAATCTGAGCACATGCTCACTAGTTGAGCGATTCTCCTCCATCTTTTAGCTATAGAACTTGTTGGAGACTTCATATCTCTCAACTCGGTATTTGCTTAAAATATTAACTTCAATTCCTGGAACATCTCATATGGTCCATGACGCTCAAAACGCCTTTGAAGTCCCGATTCTAAGCCGTTAAGCATGGTGCACTAAACTATCAAGTAGTCATCATATTGAGCTAGCCAAACGCTCATAACGCTTGTATCTGCTCATATTGAGCTAGCCAAACGCTCATAACGCGCATCTGCTCCTGCAATAGGTCTGTCACCTAGCGGTGCATTAAGGACATAATTCTTCTGCGCAGCAATGAGGATAAACCTTAGATCACGGATCTAATCCGCATCATTGCTACTAACATTTTTCAATACAATTTTCTCTAGGAACATATCAAAATAAACATTTGAAAGCAACAAACATAGTGAAGCAACAACGCGAGCTATTGATCTACAACATAATTTGCAAAATACTACCAGGACTAAGTTCATGATAAATTTAAGTTCAATTAATCATATTACTTCAGAACTCCCACTTAGATAGACATCTCTCTAGTCATCTAAGTGATTACGTGATCCAAATCAACTAAACCATGTCCGATCATCACGTGAGATGGAGTAGTTTCAATGGTGAACATCACTATGTTGATCATATCTACTATATGATTCACGCCGACCTTCGGTCTCCGTGTTCCGAGGCCATATCTGTTATATGCTAGGCTCGCCAAGTTTAACTCGAGTATTCCGCGTGCGCAACTGTTTTGCACCCGTTGTAGATGGACGAGAACTTATCACACCCGATCATCACGTGGTGTCCGGGTACTACTTAACTTTGGCAACGGTGCATACTCGTGGAGAACACGCCTTGATAATTTTAGTGAGAGATCATCTTATAATGCTACCGTCAATCCAAGCAAGATAAGATGCATAAAGGATAAACATCACATGCAATCAATATAAGTGATATGATATGGCCATCATCATCTTGTGCTTGTGATCTCCATCTCCGGCACCGCCATGATCACCATCGCCACCGCGCGACACCTTGATCTCCATCGTAGCATCGTTGTCGCCTCGCCAACTATTGCTTCTCGACTATCGCGCACCACTCAAGTAGTACGCGCCCCTTGTCGACCTACGAGGTCCGGTAGTGACTTGATCCGAAGCATCATGATCACTATCATCAGCTTCCACTTCAATTGGTGTAGGTGCCACATGAATAACTTCCTGTGCCCTGCTACACACTGGTTGAAGTGATGGTTTAATAACCTCATTAAGTCTCCACCATCCTCCCACTCAATTCTTTCGAGAGAAACTTTTCCTCGAGAAAGGACCCATTTCTAGAAACAATTACTTTTGCTTCCGGATCTGAGATAGGAGGTGTACCCAACTGTTTTTGGTGTCCTATGAAGATGCATTTTTATCCGCTTTGGGTTCGAGCTCATCAACCTGAAACTTTTCCACATAAGCATCGCAGCCCCAAACTTTTAAGAAACGACAACTTAGGTTTCTCCAAACCATAGTTCAAACGGTGTCGTCTCAACGGAATTACGTGGTGCCCTATTAAAG
Organism: Aegilops longissima; assembly: GCA_021605205.1. NCBI lineage: Eukaryota > Viridiplantae > Streptophyta > Magnoliopsida > Poales > Poaceae > Aegilops > Aegilops longissima. Next base: position 14,887 of record JAHIAM010003960.1, on the reverse strand, counting down.
TGAGTGCGGTTGTCTCTTATGCCTAACCCATGAACGATAGTGGTAATTCGATAAGAGACATCATCGTACGCACCATATTCAATAGGGTGCAACTATGATATTCGGACACACCATCACATTATGGTGTTCCAGGCGGTATTTATTGTGAAACAATTTCCACAATGTCTTAATTATGCCAAAGCTCAGAATCTCAGATACTCATCTCTATGATCATATCATAGACATTTTATCCTCTTGTCACGATGATCTTCAACTTCACTCTGAAATTACTTGAACCATTCAATAATTCAGACTTGTGTTTCATCAAGTAAATACACTCAAGATCTACTCAAATCATCCGTGAAGTAAGAACATAACGATATTCATCTGATGCCTCAACACTCATTGGACTGCACACATCAAAATGTGTTACTTCCAACAAGTTGCTATCTTGTTCCATCTTCTTCAAACCGAGGCTTTTCACTCATTTTGCCCATGTGGTATGATTTGCATATCTCAAGTGATTCAAAATCAAGTGAGTCCAAACGATCCATCTGCATGGAGTTTCTTCATGCGTATACACCAATAGACATGGTTTGCATGTCTCAAACTTTTCAAAATGAGTGAGTCCAAAGATCCATCAACATGGAGCTTCTTCATGCGTTTATACCAATATGACTTACATGGCAGTGCCACAAGTAAGTGGTACCATCATTACTATCTTATATCTTTTGGTATGAAAATGTTTATTACTATGATCGAGATTCAATAAACCATTCCTTTAGGTGCAAGACCATTGAAGGTATTATTCAAATAAATAGAGTAACCATTATTCTCCTTAAATGAATAATCAGATTGCGATAGACATAATCCAATCATGTCTATGCTCAACGCAAAACACCAAATGACAATTATTCTGGTTTAATACTAATCTTGACAATTATTCCGCTTAGTGATAAAGTAAAGCAATTACATGGCGTTTGCATTTCATACAATAAAGCGACAACCATATGGCTCTCGCCATTGCCGATAACTCGTTACAAAACATGATCATCTCATACAATAAAATATAGCATCACGCCTTGACCATATCACATCACAACATGCCCTGCAAAAACAAGTTAGACGTCCTCTACTTTGTTGTTGCAAGTTTTACGTGGCTGCTACGGGCTGAGCAAGAACCGTTCTTACCTCGCATCAAAACCACAACGATATTTCACAAATAGACTCCGCTTGAACCTTCTCAAGGACCGGCGAGCTACACTCGTTCAACTAAAGTGAGAGAGACAGACACCCGCCATCACCTTTAAGCAACGAGTGCTCACAGCGGTGAAACCAGTCTCGCGTAAGCGTCTGGCGTAATGTCGGTCCGGCCGCTTCATCTCACAATACCGCTGAACCAAAGTATGACATGCTGGTAGGCAGTATGACTTGTATCGCCCACAACTCACTTGTGTTCTACTCATGCATATGACATCAACGCATAAAACCTGGCTCGATACCACTGCTGGGGAACGAGTGATTTCAAAAATTTTCTACGATCACGCAAGACCATGGTGATGGCATAGCAACGAGAGGAAGAGTGTCCGCCCACGCACCCTCGTGAGACCGAAAGCGAAGCGTTATAACAACGCTGTTGATGTAGTCGTCGCCTTCACGATCCGACCGATCCAAGCACCGAACGCACGGCACCTCCGAGTTCTGCACACGCTCAGCTCGATGACGATCCCGGACTCCGATCCAGCAAAGTGTCGGGATGAGTTCCACAAGACGACGGCGCAGGACGCGATGTTGATGCTCCACCGACGCAGGGCTTCGCCTAAGCTCGCGACGATATGACTTCTCCGGCGCGGGCTTCGCTTAAGCTCCGACGATATGACCAAGTGGAATATGGTGGAGGGGGCACCGACACGGCTAAGGAACGATCCGTAGATCAACTTGTGTGTCATGGGGTGCCCCCTGCCCCGTATATAAAGGAGCAAGGAGGAGGTGGCCAAAGGGAGGAGGCGACATCAGGGGGAGTCCTACTCCCACCGGAGTAGGACTCCTCCTTTCCTAGTAGGAGTAGGAGGAAAGGAAGGAAGAGAAGAAGGGTGCGGCCCCTTCCCTAGTCCAATTCGGACTAGGCCTTGGGGCGCGCGGCCTGCCCTAGGCAGCCCTCTCTCTTCTGCAGGGCCCAATAAGGCCCAATACTTCCTCGGCGAATTCCGTAACTCTCCCAGACTCGAAAATACCGAATCATTCGAACCTTCCGAACTCGAATATAGTCGTCCAATATATCGATTTTTACGTCTCGACCATTTCGAGACTCCTCGTCATGTCCCCGATCTCATCCGGGACTCAACTCCTTCGTACATCAAAACTCATAAACTCATAATATAACTGCCATCGAAACCTTGTTGCGTCGCGGACCCTACGGGTTCGAGAACTATGTAGACATGACCTAGAACTATTCTTGGTCAATAACCAATAGCGGAACCTGGATGCCATATTGGCTCCTACATATTCTACTTAAGATCTTTATCGGTCAAACCGCATAACAACATACTTTGTTCCTTTGTCATCGGTATGTTACTTGCCCGAGATTCGATCGTCGGTATCCAATACCTAGTTCAATCTCGCTACCGCAAGTCTCTTTACTCGTTCCGTAATACATCATCTCGCAACTAACTTATTAGTTGCAATGCTTGCAAGGCTTATATGATGCGACACGAGAGGGCCCAGAGATACCTCTCCGAGCAATCGGAGTGACAAAACCTAATCTCGAATACGCCAACCCAACATGTACCTTTGGAGACACCTGTAGTACTCCTTTATAATCACCCATTCGTTGTGACGCTTGGTAGCACCAAAGTGTTCCTCCGGTAAACGGGAGTTGCATAATCTCATAGTTACAGGAACATGTATAAGTCATGAAGAAAGCAATAGCAACATACTAAACGATCATGTGCTAGGCTAACGGAATGGGTCATGTCAATCACATCATTCTCCTAATGATGTGATCCCGTTAATCAAATGACAACTCATGTCTATGGCTAGGAAACTTAACCATCTTTGATTCAACGAGCTAGTCAAGTAGAGGCATACTAGTGACACTATGTTTGTCTATGTATTCACACATGTATTATGTTTCCGGTTAATACAATTCTAGCATGAATAATAAACATTTATCATGAAATAAGGAAATAAATAATAACTTTATTATTGCCTCTAGGGCATATTCCTTCAAAGAGAGACGTAAGATTTGCACTAATAAGGGAAGAGGAGTACCTTCTTGGTTGCGGTGTGGTCACCGCACATGTCGCAGCGATCTTCTTCTTTTACCGGGAAACCGATGTTCGGAGGGTGCAGGCTTGACGAACCCATGGCCAAATTGTTGATCTGTGTTGCCGTGGCCGTATGTCGTCATGGAGGGAAGAAGATCCGAGGCGGCGAAGGACGGCGTAGCAGAACAGCTCCGTGTGGTGGAGGGTGGCGGTTGGAGTGGCAGCGGTGAGGCGCAGGACGACGTGGTTGAACTGCCTGCACGACGGCTCGGCCTCGGCTTCAACTACTAGCCGTGGAGGTTGCTATGTTGAGGTTATGTGGACGACGACGCCGGGTATCGGCTCGGCATGATGGAGGAGGGCGGTTGATGGGTGGGATGGGGTGGCGGATGGAGGACACCGGGTTTCAAGGGTGGTGGAGAGGTAGTTTTGGCGCCCACGGAGTACGAATGGGGAATCGGACGGGTGGGGGAACCATGTTTCGTCTGCACGGGCTTTTTTTGGCTTTTTGAACAGAAGATGGGACGCGCTTGTTTGAAATTTGGGAAAGTACAAACTTTTCCCCCCTCTTAAATTCGGACCCATCGGGTCGGGGTAGGATGGTAATCCTGTGTCCCAAATAGTGGGAGGGAGCGATTTCGGCCGCGCGCATGTGTGCTTAGCGGCCATTGTGTATGAATGTTTTTCGGAGGCTGTTGCGTGGCGTATAGATGAAGCTACAAACCTACCCCGGTTTAGACCTTTGGATGTCGGGCCGGTAGGTTTCACAGGTCGGAGTTATTAGAAAAGTAATTTCCTTGTACTACCAAACATTGGTCTCACGCGGTTTCGGGTGAGTAGAGGCTCTTTTGGCGCTTCGTTCGAAATTTTGAAACACAAGCATTCACGTTTAGAGTACTCTTGAACTATAAGGATTGACCTAAATAGACAACGTTATATTTGACCTTGTATGTTTGAAAACCTCATTAAATTATCCGGTTCCTTTTGAAATTTTGACACTTGAAAATCCTATAACTACAATTATTTTGGAATGGAGGAGCTAAATTTTAATCTATTTTGTACACGACTACATATGCTATTATGTACAAAATCAGAGCAAAGATTGGTACCCCCATAGTTTAGGTATGGTTTACAAATGCCATGTTATCAAATTCAAATAATTGAATGGACTTCATGTTGAATTTGAATTTTTTTAACCACCTTAGGTTGAATGTATGCTAGTTCATAGGTAGCTATTTATAAATGTCCATTGTGTAACTTTCGTATGTATAATGTGCTTTACACACACAACATGAACTATACTCACGTTTATATTCGATTGCTAAAGCGATGCATTGCCTGGAGTTCAAAATACTAACTATGTGGATCAATTGTGTCGAATAATAACATAGACATGCTCAAATTCGATAGAATCTAGATGCCTGATGGATCAATGACCACTCCTTACTCGAATTGCAAATATCATGATCCCATCCTAATATTTGGATACAATTTATATCTTTAATCAATGTGTAGAGTAGTCTTCTACGTGTAGTTTCATTCTCCATCGGTGGTCTCTCACACATGCTCACACACTCTCTCCCGAGGTGTCTTTCTCGCACACATGCTCTAGATATAACCCTCCCTCCCTCTCATAACCATTTACAACTGTTTTCACTAACCTTTATCACAAGCACTATTCCTCTCGCAAACATACACACGCACAATCCTCATCGACCCTTTCTATATACATGGACCTGCCTCGTGTCTCATGTTTGCACATTATCTTTACTTTGTCTCTCACGCATTATCTCACACCTCTTCCTAATCGATTTAGTATGATTCTAGCAGAGCATTTTGTAGGATGCCCCTTAAAGTTAGGTTGGATGAATAGTAATATCAGAGATAAAGGGGTTACCTTAGTCCAACAACATAGGGTTACAAATCCTAGCCGGCTTTGTCAGTGGACACCCAGTCCTTCACAATTCTGCTATCTTTGTCTTGTACGACTAGTCATCCATGGGTCTTCCTAAATGTGCCATGGGACGACCAATGTGGCGCAGGACGGAACCGAACGAAGGGCCTCACCTCGACCCACGGACCTCACGCGTGACACACCCTCCCCCCACGCCTCATTATCTTCTCACACCCACACATACCAACACAAACACCACACACACAGAAATTTCTCCTGGTGCCTCTATTCCTCCCCTTGCATATACACACTCAAGGGAATGGAATCTCTTGTCATGATGTCATATTCGTCTCTCTCTCTCTAGACCACTCTCATTTCTCGTTCTATCTCCCCCGTCGGCCCTCTATCCATGCCTCTCTCGAATACGTAATACACACATACCTCTCTAGGCCCCGCCAAATGCATCAACTACACATTCACACATGTTACATCACGCACCCATTGATCTAAAAGCCCTCTCTTCACGCTTATTTCAGATACAACATTCCTTTTGAATAAAGTGTGGCCAAAAAATTATTTTAGAGTTTCTACATATATACAACATTACAAAGTTATATGGAGGAGTACAAACGCTAATTTGCATTGCATGGTGCCCACAATGATATTTATTCCGCACTGTGAATTTGTATATTTTTATACTATATACAAAGTTAGTCATAATAAAGAAATGAAGAGCATCTCTCTCTCCATCACATACCCCCCTGCACGCCTTTCACGTATGCACACAAAACTATCTCCGTGTCCTCTAAAAGTAAGCCCCGGAAAATTCACGCGTGTTTCATCTTTCTCTCGCGATATATGCAATGACGATCATTGTATTTGAAGCGAAAGCACGATACATACATTGGACTTCATAATCCACTCATTACGGTCACATTTACGTTTAGTGGTTATTATACTGATCACGGGCTCACCGTACAACTTTGTATTAGCTCATGACATGACTAGTTGACCAGATTAAACGCCCACGTGGCACCTCTAGTGTTGCATCACATTATCTCACTAACATCGTGCCCACATTGCCGACTTGTATCTACTCTACATCTACACTATTATAAAATACATAAAATACACTCTTATAAAAAACAGAGTTGGTGATGATGGTGTGCGCCATCCTACAATATAGGCCGTCCAATTTATATCGGACGGATAGGAAAGAAACTATGGCAATTTTGCAAAAGGTACCCACACACCTCTCCACATTTGCAAATAAGGCCTTCCTCATTCATCCTTTTCTCTCACAAGATAAACAAGTCATACAAATGCATCTTGATGTTACGTGCAACGCACGGGCATCTTGCTTGTAAGAATGAAAACAAACGACAAAAAATATTTTGACGGTGGTTCAAAGTCATGACCAAGCACAGCGGACAAGGTGGCCTTTGTATTGGTATGCTGAGCCGTCTGTTTTAACACACGGGAGCTGGTGTGGTGATTATACACACGCGCACGCATGCACACGAACTCCATCCACGCAACACTCACACAAACACATGCACCCACGCACGCACGCAACACTCACACGCACACACGCAGCCACGCACGCAACACTCACACGCACACACGCACGCATGCATGCACACACCAAGACACCACACGACCAACACACACTCTCACGCCAAGTGCTCAACCTACACGTGGATGCGCACACATCAGGCCCCGAGACACATACACAACCAGGTGATTCCCTTTATACCAATATGACTTATATGGAGCACAAGTAAGTGGTACCATCATTACTATCTTATATCTTTTGGTATGAAAATGTTTATTACTATGATCGAGATTCAATAAACCATTCCTTTAGGTGCAAGACCATTGAAGGTATTATTCAAATAAATAGAGTAACCATTATTCTCCTTAAATGAATAATCAGACATGTATAGACATAATCCAATCATGTCTATGCTCAACGCAAACACCAAATGACAATTATTCTGGTTTAATACTAATCTTGACAATTATTCCGCTTAGTGATAAAGTAAAGCAATTACATGGCGCTTGCATTTCATACAAAGCGACAACCATATGGTCTCGCCAAGTCGATAACTCGTTACAAAACATGATCATCTCATACAATAAAATATAGCATCACGCCTTGACCATATCACATCACAACATGCCCTGCAAAAACAAGTTAGACGCCTCTACTTTGTTGTTGCAAGTTTTACGTGTGCTACGGGCTGAGCAAGAACCGCTTTACCACGCATCAAAACCACAACGAATTTCAAATAGACTCCGCTTGAACCTTCTCAAGGACCGGGCGAGCTACACCTTGGTTCAACTAAAGTGAGAGAGACAACCCGCCAACCTTTAGCAACGAGTGCTCACAGCGGTGAAACCAGTCTCGCGAAGCGCACGCTGAATGTCGGTCCGGCCGCTTCATCTCACAATACCGCTGAACCAAAGTATGACATGCGGTAGGCAGTATGACTTGTATCGCCCACAACTCACTTGTGTTCTACTCATGCATATGACATCAACGATAAAACCTGGCTCGATACCACCGCTGGGGAACGAGTGATTTCAAAAATTTTCTACGATCACCAAGACCATGGTGATGGCATAGCAACGAGAGGGAAGAGTGTCCGCCCACGCACTGTGAGACCGAAAGCGAAGCGTTATAACAACGCGTTGATGTAGTCGACGCCTTCACGATCCGACCGATCCAAGCACCGAACGACGGCACCTCCCGAGTTCTGACACGCTCAGCTCGATGACGATCCCCGACCGATCCAGAAAGTGTCGGGATGAGTTCCACAAGACGACGGGCGCAGGACGATGTTGATGCTCCACCGACAGGGCTTCCTTAAGCCCGCGACGATATGACTTCTCCCGCAGGGTTCCTTAAGCTCCGCACGATATGACCAAGTGGAATATGGTGGAGGGGGCACCACACGGCTAAGGAACGATCCGAGATCAACTTGGTGTCATGGGGTGCCCTCCCTGTGATATAAAGGAGCAAGGAGGAGGTGGCCGCCAAAGGAGGAGGCGACCAGGGGGGAGTCCTACTCCCACCGGAGTAGGACCTCCTTTCCTAGTAGGAGGAGGAAAGGAAGGAAGAGAAGAAGGGTGCCCCTTCCCTAGTCCACCGGACTAGGCCTGGGGCGCTGCCTGCCCTAGGCAGCCCTTCTTCTGCAGGGCCCAATAAGGCCCAATACTTCTCGGCGAATTTCGTAACTCTCCGATTCAAAAATACCAATCATTCGAACCTTCCAACTCCAATATAGTCGTCCAATATATCGATTTTACGCCTCGACCATTTCGAGACTCTCGTCATGTCCCCGATCTCATCCGGGACTAACTCCTTCGTACATCAAAACTCATAAACTCATAATATAACCTGCATCGAAACCTGTTGCGGGATTACGGGTTCGAGAACTATGTAGACATGACCTAGAACTATTCTTGGTCAATAACCAATAGCGGAACCTGGATGCCATATTGGTCCTACATATTCTAAAGATCTTTATCGGTCAAACCGCATAACAACATACTTTGTTCCTTTGTCATCGGTATTTAAATTTGCCCGAGATTCGATCGCCGGTATCCAATACCTAGTTCAATCTCTTACCGCAAGTCTCTTTACTCGCTCCAATACATCATCTCCAAACTAACTTATTAGTTGCAATGCTTGCAAGGCTTATATGATGCGACAAGAGGGCCGAGATACCTCCCAAATCGGAGGACAAAACCTAATCCGAAATACGCCAACCCAACATGTACCTTTGGAGACACTCTAGTACCCTTTATAATCACCCAGTTACGCTAGACGCTTGGTAGCACCCAAAGTGTTCCTCCCAAACGGGAGTTGCATAACTCATAGTTATGGAACATGTATAAGTCATGAAGAAAGCAATAGCAACATACTAAACGATCATGTGCTAGGCTAACGGAATGGGTTATGTCAATCACATCATTCTCCTAATGATGTGATCCCGCTAATCAAATGACAACTCATGTCTATGGCTAGGAAACTTAACCATCTTTGATTCAACGAGCTAGTCAAGTAGAGGCATACTAAGGACACTATGTTTGTCTATGTATTCACACATGTATTATGTTTCCGGTTAATACAATTCTAGCATGAATAATAAACATTTATCATGAAATAAGGAAATAAATAAAACTTTATTATTGCCTCTAGGGCATATTCCTTCAAGAGAGACGTAAGATTTGACAATAAGGGAAGAGGAGTACCTTTCTTCGTTGCCGGGTGGTCACCCGCAATGTCGCAGCGATCTTCTTTTTTTACCGGGAAACCGATGTTCGAGGGTGCAGGCTTGGACGAACCCATGGCCAAATTGTTGATCGGTTGCCGGGCCGGATGTCCGGGGAGGGGAAGAAGATCCCAGGCGGCGGGCGACGGAGGGAACAGCCCGTGTGGTGGAGGGTGGCGGTTGGAGTGGCAGCGGAGGCGCAGGACGACGTGGTTGAACTGGCCTGCACGACGGCCGGCCTCGGTTCAACTACTAGCCGGGAGGGCGCGGTTGAGGTTTGGGGGAAACGGCCGGGTATCGGGCCCTGTGATGGAGGAGGGCGGCGGTTGATGGGTGGGATGGGTTGGGGATGGAGGACACCGGGTTTCAAGGGCGGTGGAGAGGTAGTTTTGGCGCCCACGGAGTACCTAATGGGGAATCGGACGGGTGGGGGAACCATGTTTCGTCTTGGGACGCGCTTTTTTGGCTTTTTGAAAAGATGGGACGCCTTTGTTTGAAATTTGGGGAAAGTACAAACTTTTCCCCTCTTAAATTTCGACCTATGGGGGGGTAGGATGGTAATCCCGGTGTCCCAAATAGTGGGAGGGAGATTTCCGCCAAAGATGTGTGCTTAGCGGCCATTGTGTATGAATGTTTTTCGGAGGCGCTATGATGAGATGAAGCTACAAACCTACCCCGGTTTAGACCTTTTGAGTCGGGGTAGGTTTCAAGGTCGGAGTTATTAGAAAAGTAATTTCCTTTGTACTACCAAACATTGGTCTCACGCGGTTTCGTAGTAGAGGCTTTTGGCGCTTCGTCAAATTTTGAAACACAAGCATTCACGCTTAGAGTACTCTTGAACTATGAGGATTGACCTAAATAGACAACGTTATATTTGACCTTGTATGTTTGAAAACCTCATTAAATTATCCGCCTTTTGAAATTTTGACACTTGAAAATCCTATAACTACAATTATTTTGGAATGGAGGAGCTAATTTGAATCTATTTTGTACACCATACATATGCTATTATGTACAAAATCAGAGCAAAGATTGGTACCCCATAGTTTAGGTATGGTTTAAAATGCCATGATATCAAATTCAAATAATTGAATGGACTTCATGTTGAATTTGAATTTTTTAAACCACCTTAGGTTGAATGTATGCTAGTTCATAGGTAGCTATTTATAAATGTCCATTGTGTAACTTTCGTATGTATAATGTGCTTTACACACACAACATGAACTATACTCACGCTTATATTCGACAAAGCGATGCATTGTCCGGAGTTCAAAATACTAACTATGTGGATCAATTGTGTCGAATAATAACATAGACATGCTCAAATTCGATAGAATCTAGATGTCCGATGGATCAATGACCCCCTTACTGAATTGCAAATATCATGATCCCATCCTAATATTTGGATACAATTTATATCTTTAATCAATGTGTAGAGGTCTTTACGGTAGTTTCACTCTCCATCGGTGGTCTCTCACACATGCTCACACACTCTCTCCCGAGGTGTCTTTTCGCACATGCTCTAGATATAACCCCCTCCTCTCTAACCATTTACAACTGTTTTCACTAACCTTTATCACAAGCACTCTTCCTCTCGCAAACATACACACGCACAATCCTCATCGACCCTTTCTATATACATGGACCTGCCTACGTGTCTCATGTAGCAATTATCTTTACCGCTCTCACGATTATCTCACACCCTCTTCCTAATCGAAGTATGATTCTAGGCAAGCATTTTGTAGGATGCCCTTAAAGTTAGGTTGGATGAATAGTAATATCGAGATAAAGGGTTACCTTAGTCCAAGAACCTAGGGTTACAAATCCTAGCCGGCTTTGTCAAGGGACACCAAGTCCTTCACAATTCTGATCTTTGTCTTGTACGACTAGTCATCCATGGGTCTTCCTAAATGTGCCATGGGGCCACCAATTGGCGCAGGACGGAACCGAACGAAGGGCCTCACCCGACCCATCGACCTCACGCGTGACACACCCTCCGCCCCCCTCATTATCTTCTCACACCCACACATACCAACACAAACCACACACACTAAAATTTCTCCGGTGCCTCTATTCCCCCCTGCATATACACACTCAAGGGAATGGAATCTCTTGTCATGATGTCATATTTTCTCTCTCTAGACCACTCTCATTTCCTCCCATCTCCCCCGCCCCCCTCTATCCATGCCCCTCAAACGCATACACACACATACCTCTCTAGGCCCCGCCAAATGCATCAACTACACATTCCACATGTTACATCACGCACCCCATTGATCTAAAAAGCCCCTCTTCACGCTTATTTCAGATACAACATTCCTTTTGAATAAAGTGTGGCCAAAAAATTATTTTAGAGTTTCTACATATATACAACATTACAAAGTTATATGGAGGAGTACAACGCTAATTTGTTGCATGGTGCCCACAATGATATTTATTCCAAGACCGTGAATTTGTATATTTTTATACTATATAAAAGTTAGTCATAATAAAGAGAAAGAAGAGCATTCTCTCTCCATCCAACCCCTGACGCCCTTTCACGATGCCACAAAACTATCTCCGTGTCCTCTAAAAGTAAGCCCCCAAAAATTCACCTTGTTTCATCTTTTCTCGCGATATATGCAATGACGATCATTGTATTTGAAGCAAAGCACGATACATACATTGACTTCATAATCCACTCATTACGGTCACCGCTTACGCTTAGTGGTTATTATACTACGGGCTCACCGCATAACTTTGTATTTGCTCATGACATGACTAGTTGACCAGCTTAAACGCTCCACGTGGCACCTCTAGTGTTGCATCACATTATCTCACTAACATCGTGCCCACCTTTTACTTGTATCTACTCTACATCTACACTATTATAAAATACATAAAATACACTCTTATAAAAAACAGAGTTGGTGATGATGGTGTGCCCATCCCAATATAGGCCTCCGATTTATATCCCGACGGATAGGAAAGAAACTATGGCAATTTTGGGTACCCACACACCTCTCCACATTTGCAAATAAGGCCTTCCTCATTCATCCTTTTCTCTCACAAGATAAACAAGTCATACAAATGCATTTGATGTTACGTGCAACGCACGGGCATCTTGCTTGTAAGAATGAAAACAAACGACAAAAAAATATTTTGACGGTGGTTCAAGTCATGACCCAAGGCACAAGGGACAAGGTGGTTTGTATTGGTATGTTGGGCCTGCTTTAACACACAGAGCTGGTGTGGTGATTATACACACCACGCATGCACACGAACTCCATCCACGCAACACTCACACAAACACATGCACCCACGCACGCACGCAACACTCACACGCAACACGCAGCCACGCACGCAACACTCACACGCACACACGCACGCATGCATGCACACACCAAGACACCACACGCACCAACACACACTCTCACGCCAAGTGCTCAACCTACACGTGATGCGCACATCAGGCCCCATGACATACAACCAGGTGATTCCGCACGGGTTGGAGCATTGTCCGCTCGCAAATTTGTGTTTATCCGACCTTTTCCCTATGCGAATCGACAGTGGGACCCACAAGGAACTGGTCAATTTAACTAGTCAACATGGCGCCACGCAGACTATTTGGCCGGTCAACAGTGCAATCCGATGCTGAATGTGAGCAAGTGACCGGATAATCACCGCAAAACGATATAGTGACCGAATCAGCTTATTCAAGTTCGTGACCGATTACCTTTTCTCTCGTAGGCCCTCCAAAACTACATCTCTACATGTTCTCGCATGTTACATCTAACAACTATGCAATACAAGACTACTACTACACTCTAACACAATAAATCATATGTGTTTTAGTTTTACTAGATATCATATTGTTACTTATAATTATTCAGTTTGCATACATTAAAATTGTTTTGAAATGTATGGCAGATTATCTATCCAAGGGAAAAATCCGCTCTTTCCTGCTTAATCGGGTTTGTATCGATGGATCGTATGAAACAGCAAAACTATAGTACTATACAAGACAAGTGACAGCCACGGGCGTCGGTCGCCTCCTCCGTCAGAAGAGTGGAGCGCCGCTTATAAATCTTCTAGTCCCTTTCGCCGACATGTGGGACATCGCTACCGGTCCACGTACATACCGAATACAAGCGTAGCAGCCGGGTGAAGCACCCACCATGGCGCCGCATAGTAATGAGCAATGAGGCGCCAAATCACAAAGTGCACCTTTCCCGCAGCTTAAGTTGAGGACGAGTAATAATGCTAAAAAGAAGTTGAGGGACGAGCAACCATCATTTCACCGCTGTGAATCCGCCTCCCTCATCTTCTTCAACTTAACCACGGTTGCTTCCGCCTTGTTCGCCTCATGGGGACGCGGATCAGCTTGGTAAAGCAATCACACGGGGACCGCATGTTAGCAAACCGCCAAGACAACGCCCTCCAAAATAAGAAACCTCCCCCCATCCACGCTGCAAAATCACCTCCTTTTACTAATCTTTGAATTCTATAATTTTTAGATCAATATAATTGAGATTTGTATAGATAGCACAGGAGCAAAACCAAGTGGTACGGTTAAGGGCATCCACAATGTGTAGCCAAATGTGAAAATAGATTTTGGCATCGTGGGAACCATTGGACGGTGTTGCTAAAGCCAAAAAGATGGAACCAAGCTCCCTCGATTGATTGATTGAAGGAATGAAAATGCAACGCCTCTCCTTTTCTCCCATGCTTGGACGCATGTAGTACAAGATAGAGCAAAGAGTCTACTCCCGCCTTCTATCACAAATCACAAAGAAGTGAGGCGCCAAATCACAAAGCACAACGGCAACTATCATTTCACTCTTCACGACTCGCTTCTCCATCATCTTCTTCGAGAAACCATTCACCGCACTAGTACTCTAGTAGTAGTACTAGTAAAGGACTTCTGGATGCAAATAAGGCGGTTGTCTCTTTGTGGGCACTTATGTAACGACTTACCGTGGTCTTCCTCAATGGTGTTCTCCGTCGAACGACTTCGCCAAACCACAAAAAAAAGTCGCGACGCCACCGCAATGGGCAAGGAATTCAAATATAGTTACTACCTCCATTTTTTGTACACAAGGCCAGATATCAAAATTACAATTTGCAAAGGGCCACTAACACTAATCGAGGCAAAATTTGATGGGGTTAGCAACCAAGGACATTAATATCCCCGCATGCATGCGGAAGTGAGAAGGTTTGTTTGCATGGCGCTGCATTAATCAAGCGATGAGGAGTGAGATGGTTAGCTCTTTGGTCTTTCGAGAAAAAATACACATTAATTGACATGTGAAACGAGGATTTGTATCGATTAAATCCCGCCAAGGAAAACCCGCCTTTCTTTTTAACACTAGTACTCCTAGTAATGCACGCATTTATCCTGTTTGGGTCTAGGCCTTGCATTGCCAAACTTCGCCACACATTTTGCCAAGCTTGCCTAAAGTTTTCAAATGAGAAGGAGGTAAACAAAC